>JAODKF010000032.1:223708-237339 GCA_026779585.1 Mormyrus proboscirostris | reverse complement strand
GGAGATGTTAGCGAGTGTACATTTGAGGTGGGGGGGCGTTGCTTTTCTGGAGTCTGACTCACTCATTTTAAAAGCAGTTTTTACCGACTGCGCCAAAGCTAAAACATAACCTCACTGACTCCCACGGCAAACACTGTACCTTTCATACCTGATCATAAGGTAAGGATTTGAATTTCAGCACCATCTATCTGTGCTGGTCAGGGTGGGGCTAGACCTGACCCTATCCCAGTAACCTGGTCAGGACCCAATGCTGGGCTACACTCCGGATGGGGAACCATCCCCCCCAGAGGTGAGGAACGACAGTAATAATCACTGAGTGACGAAGCTGCACCGCACACAGCAGCAGAACCTGCAGAACTCATTTTGGAGGAGAATCAGTAGCACTGATTGCCGGAAACCATATTCTATCCAACCATAACCGTGTACAGCCCCATATCCTACACTCTCAGAAAAAAAGTATAAAAATGTGTACCTTTGCTTGTCATAGGGCTGTACCCTAGTAATTGTACCTTTTAAGGTCCATTTATGTACCCTAAAAGCCATTACCCGCAGCTAAGGGTACAACTGGTTGACCCTTGAGGGTACAGCCCCAGAGGGAATCAAAGGTACACATTATTACCCTTTTTTCTGACAGTGTATCCAACCATATCCATAGCCAGTTCCATATCCAAACCTCACTGCTCTCTGTGCTTCAAATTGATCGATTCATTTCCTTTTTTTCTTTCAGGAGCAGCTGGTTAAAACAAAGCTTTCCCCAAACCCCTCTGCTGTATTTCAGAGTGGATCCAGAATCTTCAATATATGACCAGGTCCCTGAAACCTTCTGTTGTCTGCAGAGAGGAAGGACGGTGGGCTTAGTTAACCCCATATAAGACAACTATGCAAGAGATCCCAGAATGCAATGTCTGTGTACAGTTTGCTGTTCATTAGATTCAAAGTTTAAAAGCTTAGAAACTGAAACTGGGGGAGTCAGTAAGCATGTCACAAATTAAACTGTCATCTTTTAATCCCAGTTTGTAAAAATATTTTAACTACAGCCCTGTGAATGCATTACAAGTTGGTGAGCATGAAACTGCTCACCGGATTAACCGGAATGACTTTTTTCCCTGGTATGCATCTTTGATTAATGAAAGTTATTTTTTTAGTGTATGTGAAACGCTGTTTGATATCCAGTCAAGCACCCTTTTATGTCTGCTAGATTTTTATTAATGGGAAAGCAAGCTTACCCAGCCCTATTTATTTCATTTTTAATGACTTAGGGACAAAAAAAAGCTACAAATACATTATAAATACCTTTTTTTCTTTTTTTAAGGTATGTTTATGAGATGTGTGTAAAAGTTATGGAGTAAATAACTACATTCTAAGTTCAAATAAAAAAGTAAGTTTTAGACTTAAGAAGTTTCCTTTGGAGTTTATGTGAAGTATGATTCAAAGTAAATGGCTGGTTTTTCTTTGGACAGTCCAGAAAAATGGGGAAGATTATTAACAGTGCTTTGTTCAGCAGAAGGGCTGGGGACCTCGCTTTGACAAACGGGAACTCGGGGCTGCTCTGCGCCAGAGCAAAAAACACACACTTCATTATTTTTATTATTATTTTATAGCGAAGCCGTTAGAAACAACAGCACTAAGCTCCGGCCGCTGAAGACTCGCTGCGCCATCTGACCCCCATATTCTAAAGCTGCTGCATTATGGCTCGGCCAGTAATCTCCATAAATCCGCCCTGAAAAGAGTGAATTTTCAATTATTAAAAAGACAGTGAGTGCCGAAAAGCCTCCATGCAGCTGGTTGGTATAGAGCACAGTCCGACATGCCGACTCCGTCCGCCAGCCAGCAGCAGCGCCAAGGAGGCTTCTGGGAAAAGCTTGTCCTCTTACTGTCTGTCACCCAGCCCTCCCCATGCATGGACTTCTCATTTACTTTATATGCAAGAATAAATCATACTGGCCCCCCCGCCTCCCTATGGGAAAAAAATCCACCTGGGAAGTGCCAAGCAACTTCTGCTCGATTTCTCCCTTCAGGATGACAGATAAGGCTGTCAGGCTTTTTGCAAAAAAAAAATAAAATAAATTGTAATTTGCTTACCAACTACTAAAATTATTTGTCATCCCAGTGAGAGCAGGCAGGCATGTGCTGAAAAATACTGGCGCTCTATGGGCATCCAATTTCTCAATTTCTCAACAGGTAAATCTCATCTGGGGGGGGCGGGGGGGGTAGAGGCAGGAGTAATGAGGCTTTAAAAGCCACAGTGGACAGGAACATTGCATGCCGTCCATCACCAACATGTCTAAACCGGGGGGGGGGGGCAGGGGATCAGGCAGTGATATTGCACAAGATCCTACCCACCGCAGCTTTCAAAACCAATTCCCTTACTTGAAAAAAGATTTAATTACTAATTATGATTAATTAAAAAAAACCTGCCCTCAAAACTGGCCTTCCAAGCTGAGGATGCTTTCATATTTGGAAGACTGCATCTGCACGGAGGGAAACACGCAAATCACACAAGCCAGACTCAAAAAAGCAGTTTAAATAACTTTAAATTTTAATACAAGAATATTAATTCAGTTTTCATGTGTGCAGGGAATGTGGGGAGAGGTCAGGACCATAACCCAGCTTACCACAGAACCAACAGTCTCACATGCATTCCATCTGGAAGCTTCTCCACTCTCTGTTTTTTAAAGGCAGGACATAAAACGCCGAGAACCGTAGCAACGGCGCAGCAGTTAGTCTCCTGCATACACTGAGTGTCATATTTTAGCCAACAATATATTACAGGAACACCTGTGTTAAAAACAATGCTTCAAATATGTTCTCTAGTTGTTGTGAAACTAAAAGTCATAACTAGTAAGGTCACTAGTTTACTCTCCTATTAGATTTAATTCATTCTACAGCAATACTGATCATACAATATAAGGAAAGTAACCTGATTGTGTAGATAACACGCTTTGATGAGACAGTATGTCACTGCTGTAAAATGCCAGTGAGCAGCTAGGTTTGCCACACGCGTCATTCTTACAGCGTTTTTGCAGAATTCCAACAGACCAGGAAACACTGGGACGATACTATCGTCGGCAACCTCTGGACCAGACAGAAGATACGAGTGTTTATCACGACGGCTCAGAAACCCTACACAAATACTTTTAAAACACCGATTCCGTGATGTCACAATGCTATAGTGATAAAACACTGATAAAATGCTCTGGCGGGGGGGGAGGGGGGGTGGTAATTGCAGGTGGGGGGAGTGAAGGAGCATAGGTAACTTCATCCACACACTGATAGGAACCACAGAAGTTCAAGGTTGAAGAAGCTGCCCTACTTAGCTTAGTGACCACTGAATGTCAGTCATCCTTTGATTTTCACCTCAGTCCTCGCCGGCAGAGTCAGCATTTTCTGATACACCTTTTAGCGCATGTTAGATTTGACCAGAAGGGGTCAGTCAGTGAGAAATGGCAGAATTCCTGCAGCGCTCAACATGGAAACCGTACTGGCCTGGAGCTTCACTCAGCCACAGTTCTGCATGCCAGAGAGACAGAACTGAAGAGACGGGACCCAAGCGACTGGCACTAAAACCGGTAGGGGCTTTTGTCTGCCGCCCTTTAGGTCAACCAACAATGACCATATAACCATTCTTACTGCGGGGATCCTGCCATGGTGAGCGCAGATCTCGGTCTGAGACCACAGCAGAAGTCCTCATGCTCTGGGATTAAACCGATTCATGTCGGCCACCTTGACAGGGGCTGTGCGGGGACACGCCCCTGCATGCGCCAGCCCCTGGCCACTGGGCATGCTCAGTCTGTGTGGGCCTCATCCTTCACCAGGCAGCCCATGTACTTGTTGGTCAGGAAGTCGCAGGTGGCGATGCCAGCTACTGCCTGATGGACATCTATGGCCGTGATCTCCCTGGGAGCCCTGGGGGCACAAACCTTAATATCACACAATGCAGTGTGACACAGTCCTTTACCTTCACTGTTCTAAGCAGTACAAAGGGAGGGTCATGCAGGCGTTGCCAACACAACCCAATGGAAAACAAATTAAACAGACTGATGTTCAGAAATGACTATGACAATGCATGCTGCAGTATTAAGTATGGGGAGGGGGGGCTCTGACCTGTTTTGTGGAGCTTTGAGGTACGCCCCAGCGAGAGACTCCCTCAGGACGTCACTGGCAAACTGCTGTACCGCCTGAACCCCCCAGGGAACAAAAGAGAGATCATTTAAAAAGTCCACAACAACGATGCCCAAGCAAACGTTTACATTCCGATTTTCATGCGGGCACACACACACGCGCGCGCACGCACACACACACACACACGCGCACACACACACACACACACACACACACGCACACACACACACACACACACACACACGCACACACACGCACGCACACACACGCACGCACGCACGCACACACACGCACACACATACACATACACAGACAGGACTGCATGCAGGCTGGGCCACATCCCCTCATGGGCATATTGCAGTGCACAGGAGGTGCCCCCAGGCCAGTTGCCACGGTGATGCCAGGCGGGCTGCGAGCACTTGTCCTACGCACCTTCAGGATCATGTCCTCAACTACTGGGGCGTAAATGTTCTTCTCCACCTCTACTGGCTGGAAGGAAACTCCAATCTGGAGGAGAGGATAGCCAGTGAGAGTCCGGCACACAGAGCCGGGCCAGGGGTCAGCGATAGCCCTGCTAACCCGTGGGGGCGCCTACCTGCTGGGCGGCGTCTCTGACAAAGTGCGAGGTGGCCGACGGGCCCAGGTAGAAGTGGGACTCCTGCTCCTCGCCCGGCTCTTCCTGCTTGACCCGCAGCTGGCAGACCGGCGCCGCCACGCCCACGATGTCCAGCGGCTCGTCCTCCGGCTCCGCCTCTGTCTTCAGCAGCGCCTGCAGCTCCTCCAGCCGCTGGCACAGCTCCTCCGCATCCAACAGCGTCGAAGGGCATTCTGGGAAATGCAGGCAGCTGGTGTTACCAACATCCATATATCTGTTTTCCATTCAAACACTTTAATGCAGTGTCTGTTGTTTGTGACAGCAATTTTTAAATGGATCCGATACTGCTTGCAATATTAACACGCATCACCATGGCAACGCTGTCATAGTATACAGGACAAATACTTATAATTATTACTAGCAAAAATCAGTAACACTGACATTTGCTTGCCTGCCTATATGATTCCCACATCCTGATTTTTACATTTGTAGTTCAAAAGTTACTGCCTGACTGTATACAGCAATATATGTTACCTCTGAAAAAGTGTCCTAAAACCTAGAGATTTTTAAACACCTAAAGGACAAACTCTAACTGTGTGATTCTCAACGCCTTGGGGTGGCAGGAATCACAGACCCCTCCCCCTCCCCACAAGCGCCCAGGGCAGCTCACACAATTCATTCACAGAGTGCTGATTACAGGACAAAGCCCCCCCATTACTGGGAGACATTACGCAATGCCGCAAGCTTGGCGACGCGCAACAGTGGCCAGAATGTATTCAGGACAAATGGTCCCATCTGAAACAGACCTCAGCGCCGGCGTTGTGGGCCCGAGGACAAAAGAAAACCACACTGCAGAGCCAAATAAGGGGAACAGATGGGCTTACAGTACAGTTAGAAACACAATAAAAAGGCTCTTTATTAATTTTCATAACAGTGGCTCTGGGATTTGACATGTGACAGACTGCATTCTCATATCTCACCCAGAATAACCTAAGAAGGGATTCAAACTTATGACCAGCCCTTGGTGTCAGGAGAGATTAGGCTCCAAACTCGACAATGGGTAGGATTACAGTCTTTACCTGCCTGCTAATCCCCCTATTCCTGGTCTTTTTGCCCACCCCTTCATACACTGTTTTTAAGTTTCAACCCCACAACCTCCTGGTGCCGGTGATGCACTCTCACCAGGCTCGCTGTCGATCTGGGTGAGGATGTCCTCGATAGAGTCCTCCTCGCTGCGCTGGGGCTCCGGGTCGGGGGGGGTGTAGCCCCTCTGCCTACACCACTGCACCACCTCCCTGGTCTTAGGGAGGGCACTGGCCTGCAGTCCCGGGGATTTCTCCAGCACGTCCTGGACGAGCCTCTTCACAGCCACGGCTCGCTGGAGCTGGGAAAGCAATGCCACCGGGCATCATGCTTCTAGACCTAGTTTTGCTTTCGCTGGCCTAATTGCAGCCATTACTTGGGCAGTAAGGTGAAGTGTAGGTGAGTTACAAGACATATACGCAGTAGAAGGAGATTCCATCATGCACGGTCTCAAACCCTTTGGCAGGCAGCGGACAGTAGGGGGCACTGTACGGTGATACCTCAGCAGCGCGGCGCTTCCCGATGTTCCAAGAGTAGTATTGCTCCAGTGAGTCGGCGCAGAAGGGGGGCGAGTCCTCGGCTGCGGGGAACACAGGAGCCGCGCATCAGTGATGACCTCAGCTGTGCTCCCTTGGGTACACGCACTTGCGTAACGGGGCTTCGTAGAGGGGAATTATCCCTGTGGGCGGGGGGGGGGGGAGACACACCCCCCAAAGGCTGCACACGGAATATCATGCATGTGGATCTTACTCTTCTCGGGGACAATCAGTGGAAACTTCTTCACGGCAGCTGTCAGCAGCTGTGGCAGATTCTGTATGTGCTCCGTGCTGATTGGAGGAAAAACAAAAAAGGGGGCGGGGTCTCAGCAAACAAAAAATTATAAAGCTTGGATGAACCAGCAAACAAGAGGAGCAAGCAGAGGGCTCGGCACAGTACTCGATTAGGTCGTGTCCAGACTCCGCTCCCTGCTCCTGCTTGACGGGCCCGGGGGCAGTGATGGGGGTGGAGCCTTCTGCACCTGGAGGTGGGGCAGCACCAACGGGGGCTCCAGTCACGCCGGGCTCTGTCTTCACTGAGGGCAGAAACAGAACAGAACACGGAAGGATCAGCTCCCGTCTGCAGTCATGCAAGGAACCAGATGCTCATCTGCACACTGCCTCTAACCTTGAGTCGCGGGGGGTATGGCGGCGGTGGGCAGGGCTGGGGGCGTGGCCAAGCTCCCGCCTGGAGCGGTGGTGGGGGGAGCAGCGGCGGCCGCGACGGGGGTGGAGCTGGCCAAAGCTTTCACGGCCGAGCCTGATGGTACCACTGCAGGAGCGCAAAACCAAGAGGTAGCTCTGATTACCCATCATCCTCTTTGTTAGGCCATGACACTCAGGCAACAAATCAACCCAGCCTGAAACCAATGCCAATGGACTACAGCCCATGCTTGTGGGGGCCCCAAGTGACGCCCCCAGAATCCGGCAGAGTGGCCTTATTCTCACGCCGTCCCAGGTCCACCACCCGGGTATGGAGAAGGTTCCCACAGCACATGCAGCCCCTCACCTTTGCTGACAGGCATCAGGATGGTCTGCAGACCCCCCCCAGAGGAGCTGCTCACCCCCAGCTGCTTCAGCTGGTTGGCAGGGATGGTTAGCACAGTCTGCTGGGCACTAGCCTGGCCAGTGTGGATCTTCAGCATACCTTGGGGGGGGGGCGAGGGAGAAACTTAAAATCAATGGGCACCACAAGCTGAAAACTACACAGCGCCATGCCAGCGCCCAGCTCTCACCTGACAGAGCAGCGGCTTTCCCACTCACAGCGCCCCCTGCTGACGGGACCAGGGATGCGGTCGCCGCAACGAGGGAAGGACCGGCATTCTTGGGCGTACCCACCAGGGACGCGGCTGCCCCCTTGGACAGGCTGATGACCGGCACGTTCACACTCTTGGCGACGGTCACCACGGCGGCGGGGTTGCCTCCCTTCGCCATGACAACAGTGCCCTTGGTGGTGCCACTGGCGCCCGCTTGACTGGCCGCTACCAGCACCGGGTGCGGGGCGACGGCTTTGCCGCCGGATGGCCCAGCTGACCCGGAAGACGGGCCGGAGCCCTCGGCAGGCTTCAGGAAAGTTCAAAAGGTACAAGAGGATATGAAGAAGGAACTGGGGGGGGGAACACTAGTGCAAAGGAGTGCAGCAGATCCAAATTTAACTAGTGAATCTCATTGTGACATTTGTCGTTTTGACTTTATTAATATAAAATTACTGACTTTTTAAACAGTCACAAACTCATCAAAAACATTACCATAAGGCCACAGGTACCGCAAGTGCCAGGAACGACCCCAGATATCCAGTGTTTCTCTGCACAGCTAAGGTAGGCTGCGGCTTAATTCGCTTATTGAAAATGATGCAACGTCACTGCCATGGTAACGTGGACAGTCGCTCACTAAACGGCTGTACAAGAGGCAGCGTTTCAAGAGCAGTAATGAAAAAGCGGCACGACGCCCGGCTTTGAGATTGAGCGGGTTGGAACGATCACACCACCTGCAGAATTAGGACAAACTGACACTCACTGCCAGTTAAACCAAGTCAGGCGGGTGCACTACATAAAAAATAAATTAAAACCGGACTTGCGATAGACAGAGGATGGGCTGGTGTTGGTATCTGGAATCAAGCTCTGAGATTATGAGGGTTGGAGACACTGACCTGCTGGGAAGGGGTTGCTGTGGCAACCCCGTGAGGCATGGCGGCAGAGCTGGGGGCCGCCACCACACTGCCTGCCATCCTCAGCGTGGTGCCGCTCGGCTTTGATAGGTGAGCTGCTGCCGCCACGGTCTTCACAGAGCCGTCCGAAAGCTTCACCTGGGAGCCCTGGGACCCGCCCACCACCTGTCAATCACAAGAAGCAGCACCCACATGGGGTCTCAGGAAACCAGCTGTACCTTATAACCCAGAATGTCCCGGATCCGTTTCTGCTACACTACCCAAGGATACAACTGCAGTTCCCCTGCCGAGATCCAAACGCGTAACCTTTTTCAAATTACACAACCCAAAATTGTTACCTAAAGCCGTCCGACACGAAATTATTGGAATGACGGACTTGAATTTCTGGGTTCTGGTATCGACAGCCCCCAATTAGAACACCATGTATCTGATGAAATCAATCACACCCATCTATGACATACACGCCTGGTATGTCACAGCAATCTGCTTGACTATTGACGAGGTGAGCAGTCAGCTCTCAGGGAGAGGCAGGATGCCGGCGATGGCCGCAGGCCGGCGAGAAGCGCTGTATCGGTTCTGGTGACGCGTCAGCAGACGAGTGACCACACCGTGAACCAGTCCGACCGGCATTCCAGGACAGGGCTACGACTCCGCCATCAGGGGCGCTGCCCGGCTAGCTGAACCAGAGACGGCATGTGGTCTGGCGTGACCATCGCCTCGTGGGCCACGCCTAACAGTGAGGTCATCGCTGTGTCAACACTGCGGCACGCAAGGGCGTAGCAGTTCACAGAATTCGATTTGATGAGGAAATAGCAAACATGTGAAGACTTTTCTAATCTTTTTTTATAATTCTGAGCTGAAAAACTAGTATCCCTGATCCATGCCACGGCACAGGAATCACGGCGTGGGCCAGAGTCTCACGGCGTGGGCCAGAGTCTCACATCGGCCCGTGAGCATGGTCCCAAATGGTCCCGAGGCTAAAAAGGGAAACAGGCCGAACGTGGAGAGTCTCAGGGACAGCCGAGCGGGCGATACCTGGGCGAGGATGGCGGCCTTCTGTCCTGCCGTCACCCGGATGGCCTGCTGGGGCAACGGTGCCGTTGAAGACGTGCTGTTCCCTCCTGAAGGACCGGACCCAGGCTTCCCGGACCCCGGTGCGACTGGCTGGCCCACCAGAAACGTTCCCTGGAAAGATGGATGAGAGCTGCAGTCAGGGTGGGAAAGTGGAGGGCACTCTGCGAAAACGCCCAGGGATAGCGGGTATGTGGGTAGCCAGGCACTCTGGGGGCCCCCAGCAAGAACAAAGGATTTTGACTGAAAGGTCGACAGAAACTCGATGTTCTCCAAGCGGAACTCTGGTGTCCATGGAAACACATGGGCTGCCACGGTGGAAAGAGTACTGCGCTGTGTGTGTGTGTGTGTGTGTGTGTGTGTGTGTGTGTGTGTGTGTGTGTGTGTGTGTTCTCGCAGTGGGTATCAGCATGAAGCGATTAATGTCACATCACACTCAGAATGAATGCAACAGACTGAGTGCTTTTACTTACCATTACAAAAGCAAATGCTTCTCTCCTGTGTGTGTGTGAGAGAGAGAGACAGAGATTTGCGGAGTTCCCCTTCTCTTTCCCTTGGCACAGCTGAAGCCTCAAACAGGAGGCTCCGCTGGAAATTCATGCCCTTGAAATCTTTATTTTTATTTTATGTTATTTAGCAGAGGCTTTTATCAAAAGCGGCGTACAAAACCAGGGTCAGACACTCCCTGGAGCAATTGCGGGTAAAGAGCCTTGCTCAGGGTCTGAACCTGCGACCTTCCACTCATGGGCACAGTGGCCTCATCCGCAAAGCCACACGCCCCCCTTGACCGGGACAGGGTGGGATGAATGATGTCAGCGATGGACAGATGATACAGATGATACCATCATACCATTGATTAAGTTCCTAAACACGTAACTGAATCAAATGTTGGATTTTGAATGGGTTGTTTTATTATTCTTGAACACATACAATAAGGGAACTAGAGATTCCCAGCTGTATAAGCTTTAAAAGGATAAAAATAAATTGCGATGGCCTGGTGCTCAGAGCACACGTACCTGCGGAGTCTGTTTGAGGATGTAAGAGGTATAGGACAGGTTTGAAGGCAAGCTGCTACTGCTACTGCTGCTGGTGGAGGGAGGAGCTTGGGAAGTCCCCGCCCCTGATTGGGGCGTGGCCTGTGGCTGCTGACCTGCAGTTGGAGAGCACAGCCTGTCACCTTCAAATCAAGGGCCAGATATGACGATGCGGCCAACGGGGAAGGCAGAGGAGGGGCTGACCTGAGGGATTGGAGGCACGCAGAATGGCCCCCTGGGGGATCAGAAGCAGCTTGCCCTTGCCAGAGGGGTTCTTGCTGTTGGTAGTCAGGTAGAGCTTAGTGCCAGGGGGCAGGTTGGCCAGGCTGGCCAGGTTGTTGGCTGGAAGCTGGAGAGTGGCCATGACTGGAGAAACATTGTGAAGGGGGACAGAGACGGAAGGAGAGACGGTCACAGTTAACGTCAGATTTAACGTTTACCGAACATTGAGGCCTCAATTGGCCCGATTTTCTACAGCTTCACAGAGGTCTGAGTGCCCCCACCAACAGCGTATCTGGCTGGTGAGTGAGAGGGAAAAAGGGGGCTGGGGGCGGGGTATGTCAGGACACAGAGAGGCGTTCAGCTGCCAGCCCCCATAGCAAGATCGATCCCTCCCCCCTCTGCCCCCAGGCACATGTGACACATCCTCTCCCCTCCCCCAACTCTCCTGTGGCCAAGGTCATTCTCATTTTTCAATGAATAGCCTCAGTCAGACAGAGGAACAACAACAACAACTCACACAATTCACGGTCCAGTTCCCACCCCCGATTCCATCATGGTGCAGTCCTTGACTTGTATGGACAATCAGCAATTTTGGTTGGGCATCAACACTTTTATCTGATACTTTCTCTTCATGGGGAAAATGCTAACTGAACTGAAACAGTAGTTGTGATTGGCTGTATACTTCAAGGACAGGCACAAGCAAAGTCCCGTAAAGGGGGATTCACTTCTCACCCCCCCCCCCCCCAAACTCAGCCATGTTATAATGAATAGTAGAAAAAGTAGCTTCTATGCCAAAAACACTTCCTCTGGTCAACGGAGCTTATACGGCAAAACTGCAAACTACGATAAAGCTATGATATGCTAACCAGTACCGCGCCCTAGTGGCGAGAAACAGGAGAAGAAAAACAAGAAGCGTTAAGGACTCCCCAGGTAACACCACTGCCCCCTGGTGGTAGGAGGATAAAAGTACCTAGGGAAAAGTGGTTCTTGGAAAACTTTACCTGACCCCTGGCCTCCAGCTTTAGCAGCTCCAGAAGAAGTAGCTGTTGCCTTGGTGACCGTCTGCACCTGTTGGCCCACGATGCTGCCGCCAGCCCCGCTCACGATGGCCTTGGCCACACCCTGAGCAATCACCTGCTTCTGCCCCATCACCTTGGAGACAGTCGGGCTAGACTTGGCCACGAGGATCTGCCCACTGCTGATGGCCACCTGCTTCACAGCAGACTGCAAGGCTGAGCCAACAGGGATTCCAACCACCTTGAGGGAAAGACGGGAGGGGCATTATGGGAATTGTAGTTCTAGCACATGTACGGCATATACAACAACCATACATACATTAACTGTACACACCTTGTTCTGCGTCATGCCGGGTGCCACTGGTCCAGCACTTTGCTTCTGCGGCGACACAGCAATCACGTGCCCTCCCTTCACTGCCACAAACTGCTGCGCGGCAGCGTGCTGTGGCGTGGCAGCAGAAACCAACACCTGCTGTGCTGGCTGCTGCGGTGTTGTGGACACCTCCCCTGGCTCCTGCTTGATGATGACCTGGGGGGGGGAGCGAGACCGGGAGGAATGGAGATCCTCAGACAAGTGGCCTGTCACGTCTATTCAGCCATTGTCTATCTGTATTCAGTTTTGGTCAATGTTTCTTTAGTCACGGTCCATGTCTATTCAGTCACAGTCATTATTTCTTCAGTTATGGTGCACGTCCATTCAGTCACGGTCAATATTTTTCCAGTTATGGTGCATATCAATTCAGTTACGGCCCATATTTCCTCAGTTATGTTGTATATCAATTCAGTCACGGTCCATATTTCTTCAGTAATGGTACATGAGAATTCAGTCACAGTTCATCTTTCATCAGTAATGGTCCATGTCTATTCAGTAACAGCCCATATTTCTTCAGTCAGGGTGCATATCTATTCAGTCACAGTCCATATCTCTTCTGTCACAGTCCATGTATATTCAGTCATGCTCCTAACTCATCACCACAATGTTCTCCTCTCATCGTGAGTGTGCATTTACCCCCCCCTTATTATCCCAAGGCTGAAGCGAAGCGACGGTTTGCATTTGCATGTTGCCTGACTAAATCCTGCGTGCCCAGGCAGGCCCGGGCATTGCTCTATGGCCCCGTGGAACAGAGCAGAGCGACGTCCCAGTTAAACTGCACACGGCGGGCCAAGATTATTAATCCTGCAGTCTGCTGGGGGAGGGGGGGGGGGGTTATGGCAGGAGGAGGTCCAGGGGACCTTAACCCAGAAACACTGGAACAGGAAGGTGCTCCCCTTGACCGGATTCAGCTGCCGGGATGGGGCAGGAAGGGGGAAAATGTGTGGATGCCCAGCGGGATGATAAACGGGCACGGCGTGCGCATGTGAACGAGGGGCTTGCCTAAGCGTGGATGTGAGGATCACGGGAAAACAAGCACATTCCCCAGGGGCTTCAGTCCTCCCCTCCAGGAACCGGGGCTGCTAATCCGGCCAGGAAATACCCAAAGCTGTCAGCTACAGACACTCGCTTACCTTCACCCCGGAGGACAGGAAGCTTCCGGCATGCACCTTCGGGGCCGGGGAGTGGGTTCCTGGGGATGCCTGCGGCGCGGACGTCTGCTTGCCCGTCGGACTGCCTGGAAAAGGAAGTGGAGAGCTGTGGCTGTACTGGGCACCGACCGCTTTCTCACACACACCAGGAGAGTGTGCAGAAGAATAGAACATATACAGGTTGCCTGATGGTTAACAGGAAGTGCTCAGTCAATGCTCAGGCACAGCACAGTCAGTGTAAATAAAGCGAGGTGGGCCCGG
>JAODKF010000032.1:199953-219289 GCA_026779585.1 Mormyrus proboscirostris | reverse complement strand
CCACTAAACAAGTTGTACCTAACAGCTATTCAAAGCAGCCTCTCTTTATTCTGGTTCTAAGGAGAGAAGCAGTCAAGCCTAAAGTTCTGAAATACACGTGAAAACATCCCACAGTGCAAGAACCGATGCGTTGACTTCACTGGGAAAGTGAGAGTGGGTGGGGTGCCAACACGGCTGGAGGCGAATATAATGGTAGGAGAAGACTGTACCTCACTGCCTCAGGCCTGCAAACCTGAGTTTCAGTACCTTACAAACCACTGTCTGCATTAGTCTTCACAAAAATAAATAACTCTGTTAAGTGGCATCTAGGAATACTTCCCAGCTCACTCAAACCACAGAGTTCTGGATTCATGCACATACATGAGGTCTGAAGCATTTTTTAACGATCCTGTTCCCATCCTGTCCAACGGTTTTTTTTTTGTTTTGTTTTTGCCTCTTCCCCATTCCAGAACATGTCCGCATCTGCACCTTTCAGCCCACGATAGCTACTCTGCGCTCCCTCAGCTGGTACGCCTCCGTGAAGTTCACCCCTGCCTCCGTCACTCTGAGGCTGAGTCAAGCAAAACCAGAGCTGAGAGCAAAGGCCGGAAGGGAAAAGGAAAAGTTTTTAAAGCAGCGTCAGTCGCTGCACTGAATTATCTGAAAGTCCTTGAAGCCATTTCAGCCGCTCGGTGCTTCGCTGCGCATTCCCATGGCAACCCAGTTCCGCTGGTTTCCCTGGCGACCACCCGGCCTACTCCCCTCGCTCTTACAGTGTATGATGTCTATTGCGCCGGACTGGCGGTAGGACGGGCGAGCACGGTGGGACACCCACTTGGACACGTTTCCAACCACGATGGTCTTCTTCACATACAGGCGTGATGAGTCCTCTCTGGAGGTATGGAACGTAAACCGTGACTCTGCGTCCACAGGGGGCAGCACACCAAAGCTGTCCTGTGTGAGGGAAACAAATAAATAAACATTCTAGCTGCAGGTTAACACATGGGAGGGGGGCACACTCAGCTAACCTTGCCCACATTGCGGCCTGGTCTCCGCTCCAGCCTCGACCCCTCCTCCTGCTCAGGCCCCTCAACCTGCCGGGAATTCTGGGACAGCGACTCAGCTTCCGAGGGCACCAGGGAAGGCGTCTCGGAGCCCTGGTTGAAGGGCGAAGAGGAGCGGGAGGGGGACTCCAGGAAGCGTTTGATGGCCGGGTGGTTCAGGACTGAGGCGTCACTCTTGCCAGGCTGTCAGTCAATGGAGATGGGTAAACTAGTCACGGCATGCATAGACAGACATAGGCAGGCAGAATTTCACAGGATATTGCAGATGTAGAACAGCTTAATACATACATTTAGAAATTAAGAGACAGTGACAGACAACAATAAACAGCATCAGTGCTAGGAATATAAGAGTTTATAGTCAAAACAGACAGACAGAGACAGGTAATTCAGAAGGATACTGCAGGTTCACAGTCGCTCAATACACATGAAGCTCTGGAAAAAAATTAAAGAGGCCACTCTATATATTTTTCAAAAAAACTGCATTTTTAAATCCTGGCTTAATCCTGGTTCTACTGGCAGAAGGCTACACTGAGAGGCAGGCTGCTGCCAAACTTGAAGTTTCTAAGACAACAGTACACAAAAAAGGACCTCAAGTGACCTTCAAAAAGAATGGGAAACAATAAATAGTGCGAAGTGCACTGCTAGGACAGTTCATAAGAGGCTCCTAGAAGCGGGACAGAAGACCCATAAAGCAAGGAAGAAGCGTTTCGTCAATGAGAAGCAGGGAAGAGCCAGGCTGGAGTTTGTGAAAAAATGTGTATTTTTCACTGATGCATACCAATAAAATGAGAAATGAGAAAAACTGATCATTTTGGTGTGGTCTCAATTTTTTTTTTCAAGAGCTGTATTTAGACATTAATAGACAGTAACAATAAATAATACACAACAGTAAACAGCAACAGTCAGGCAAAGACAGACACTTAATTAAGTGTCTACTGTATGGAATTCCATAGTAAAGGCTTAGAAATACATACTATTGCACAGGGAACAAATCTGGAACATGGCAGCCCTTACCTCGAGCACCTTGGGCTGCCCAGCGTTGGCGTAGTAATTGGCCACAATGCAGGCACGCAGCTTGTCCATCATCCTCCTTGCTTCGTTGAGACGCTGTGCAATGGGCAGTGGAGATCAAACAATCAGCGCACATGCTGGGTTTAAGCTATCGGTCGCGTACGGCTTGGTGCCGTGTTACTTTTGAAAAGATCTACTGTAAATATATTCACCGCTGAATAAAAATGAACACACGAAAATCAACTGCACACCTACAGAAAACCTGTTTCGTTACCGTTCTGACAGATGGCTTGTGATGTTTTTTTTTAAAATCTCAAAATATTCGTTTTATTTCTCATCCACAGGTCTCCATTCAATGAGTCACCACATTTGATGTCCACACCTTGTCACTCCAGCTTGAGTAACATCTCAGAGTGGGGACCACTCAAACATAAAAGTGTGGGACCAGATCAACAAATGTATAGGCCAGTGAAACCGCATCTGGGCTGAGTGGCTGTAGAGTGGAAGGTTCTGGCAAACGCCGCTCAGAAGCAGCAGGTAGTGGTGGGGGGGCAGGGCTACCTGTCCGATCACTTCGATCTCGTGCTCCTTGCTCTTCATCTCCAGAGAGAACTGGTCCTTGATAATGCCTTCGATCTTCTGCACAGTAGCTTCCCGAGCTGAAAGACAGGATACGACCAACAATCAACGCGACACTATAACTCCACTCATTTTCTGCAATCCTGTCCTATTCAAGGTCGCATGAGATCTGGAGCCTATCTGGGAAGCCATGGGCAGAAGGCAGGGAACAACCCAGGATGAGATGCCAACCCATCCCAGGGCATACTCACACACCATTCACTCCCACCATTCGCACCTATAGGCAATTTGGTAACTCCAATCAACCTCAGCATGTTTTTGGACTGGGGCGGGGGGGACCAGAGTACCAGGAGGAAACCCTGGAGGACACTTGAACCCTGGTCACAGAGATGTAAGGCAACAGTGCAGACTGCTGCACCACCATGCCTTAACTCAATGGAGGAAAAAATCTTCACAAAACAATGGTCAGTCTTCCTCGACACACTGCCTGGCCTTGATGTACAAGAACCATGATCATGCACTAAACAGCATGCCCGTAAATGCTTTGGGTGAATGTGCCTGTATAACTGTTCATCCAACACACTTGTTAATGATGAACTCATTACCATTTTGTTCCACTGCTTTGAGCCTCTTGTTCTCGGGCACCACAGATATGTCTTCATAGTCTGGATCATTGTCCTCAATCTTCCTCTTAATGCCTGACATCTCTGCAACTTCAGTCAGGACCTAATGAGAATGCACTGATCACATTAGGAGAAAGACCGGTCTGAATGTCTGTCAACATGCACTGACCCCCTAAAAATGTAACCACCCCTCTTACATCACAGACCTCAATCACTCGGCCACCTTAATGAAAAGCGGTTCTCTGATCATTACTCTTAATAAAGTGGACATACATGACGCAGGGCATACGGTATCCTGCAGACATGCCCACAAACCCCGTAAAAATCTGCAATTTAAATGTATAGTTATATAGTTTTATATATAAAAATAGAATTTTGTAATTAAGAATACTTCTATAAGTTTAACAACTTGCCGTAAAAATTTGCATATCACATCTAACATGTAATAAAATGTTATTAAGCACCATAGATTCCTAGCAACATACTCACTTTAACTAACCACCCGGCTAATCCCGATATAAAACGCTGGAATTGTCAAGGTATCAATCATTCCTGGAGTTTTACTAGCATGCTAACCGCGTTAGCTGCACTTAGCTAGCAGGCTAGCAATTAGTGCATGTCCGGGAGAACCGATTTATTCACATGAAACTCGTATTCCAGGTCAATGTATACTTTATACATTCTTACAAGCTCTATAATTCTTATTTTATAAACGTGCTGATGGTTAGCAGAGCTACGGGGCCTTGCCGAAAGCGAGCTAGCAGGCTAGGCGGCTATGGAGCTAACGAGATAGCATGCTAACGGGCAAGCTATCCGCTTAGCGGGCCTTTGGCTCAACTCGACACCGGTCGAAAGCTCGATGTTAGGCCTCCAAAGCGATATAAAAAGATAAGAAGAACGACTAGTAGAAGGAGACGCCCCTGAACTGCATTATTACCCCCGTCGGTAGCTTTCTTCCCGCTACATAATTTATCCGAACTCATCCACCAGCGGTCAGGAGCTAATTTACGCACCAAATAGCGGACAACTGGAGAGAAGCGGACACGAGATGAAAAGCTGCAAACCCAGTGAACTGGGGATGGTTTCCGCGGACCGCAAACACGGTCCTGAAGCTCTGTTTGCAGAATATACCGCTGGGAAAGACGGTGGTCTCGTCGCAGTCCCCCTTTTCCCTTCCCAGGCACAATGCTTTCTTTGGGTGGAAGGTTCTCAGCGCCATGAAGCGCCAGAATCAGCTAGGCCGCGCCATTCTACTGGATTGCCACTGGGGGGCGTTTCGGAGTAGCGTGCGTGCATCGCATCAGAAAGAAGTTGGCAGTTTTCATCCCACAGTGCGGACTCATCTGAGCAGTGATTAATGACAGAGTCCTGACATAGTTTTACGCTCTGTTTGTGTTGTGAACACATGTTCTGCTAATTTGATGAAATCAGAAGCAACAATGTATTACTAGCTCGTTTATAAAATGTATATCAGTGCCTCTTGTGGTCATAACCTCAGGATCTTGTATGTGCCCTCACCCAGTTTGAAAAAGAACAGAGCATATGCTGTGTTTTACTTTAAGAAAACGCCTTTAAATGAAACGCCCCTGTTGTCAGATATGTTGAGGAAAACCTAGATTTCTATTCGTTTCTCAAAATTACAACCGGGATTCAGAATATTGCTGGCAAATGCACAAAGTACATTCATCATCCAGCTTGTCGGTTACGCCTTTAATGTTTGTTTTTATTATTGAATTTAATTAATGAAATAATTGCTATTTAATAATATAGGAATAATACAGACAGGAAGCAGCAGGCGAGAATGGGGGGGGGGGGGGATATCACATCCGGCACCCCGATATTAGCACTGGTGCCCCCTAGGGGTGTGTCCTCTCCCCTCTGCTCCTCTCCCTCTTCAGCAGGGGTGGTGATCCTGATCCAAGGTGAGCTGCTGTGGTTGTGGGTATTTGGGATGATCTCGCAAGCAACCAGTAAAAAAACAGTGGTTCTCAACTCTGGTCCTGGGGATTCGATGTTATTGGCTGATTGAGAGGGCATCCCAAAATCCCGCACCCACACTGGCTCTCCATGGATCAGGTTTGCCACCCCTGCTCTACACAAATGACCCATCTGTTAAGCTCCTAAAGTTTGCAAACGGCATGACGGTCTGACGGTCATCGGACTCATTGATGACCGTAATGCGTCTGCATACAGACGGGAGGCTGAACAGCTGATCCTCTGCTGTGATCAGAACAACTTGGAGAAGAACATGCTTAAAATGGTGTGGGTGACAGTAGATTTCAGAAGGTGCCCTACACAACAGCACTGTGTTTACTGTGGAAGCCTTCCGGTTCCTGGGAGGCACAGTTTCCCTGGACCGAAAGCTGGCGGCCAACATAAACACAATTGTCAGCAGAGGATGCATTTCCTGCACCAGCTCAGGAAGTTCAACCCAGCCTAGGAGCTGCTGATTCAGTTCTACTCCACAATAATCCAGTCTGTTCTCTGCAACGTCCATCAATGTCTGGTTTGGTTTGGCCTGCAAGCAGGACAGGAACAGACTGCAATGGACAATCAGGACTGCAGAAAATTCACTGCAGACCTGCCCTCCATTCAGGACTTATACATGTCCAGAAAAGGGAAATGGGCAGATAAAATCACCGTAGACCCATCACACCCTGGACACAACCTGTTCACACTCCTCCCCCCTGGCAGGCGCTACAGAGCCCTGTATGCCAAAACAACCAGACACACGCACAGTTTCTTTCCACAGGCCGTCATTCTGATGGCCATTTAAGTGTCAAGGACAATACTGTGTGATAATCTGCTATCGCCTGGGATCCACTGGACCTCATGCGTATAAAGTCACCAGCATCGTTGCACTATGCATCTTTGCATTATGGTCCTCTGACTTAAGTATCTCCTGCACATACTGTACTTTGTTTGTTTTTTGACGTCCCATTTTTTGCTGTATGTCTGTCCTGCTGATACTGAGAGCAATGAAAAAACCGAAGACAAATTCCTTGTTTGTGTAAACGTACTTGGTCAATCAAGCTGAAGCTGATTCTGATATATTTTGAATGGATAAGCTTGTGGCTCAGTGGGCCTGGCCTCTGTGCCTGTGATTGGAAGGTTGCAGGTTTAAACCTGGCCTTGGTACATCTGTGGGTTCTTCAGCAAGGCTATTAATGCCCAGCTGCCTGATGAGGGAAGCGTAAAGAGAACTTCCCCACAGGGATAAATCAAGAATATTAATTATCATTTTATAGTTTTTCCATGTAGAACTGAGTTGGGATTCAAACCCTGGACTCACCAAGCCACCGTGCTTAAGAATGTTTCTTAACATGACAGTGATGTTGATCTGTCCCATTATTCTTTGAAGGAAATCTGTATTGAAGTGTCCCAAGCACGTCATAAAATAGGCATTACGAATAAATCAAAGAAATCAAGAAAACTTCCATTTCATTTGACAAGTGGTTTTGAGCATCATGCTCAAGTGTGTTTGCAGTTTGATGTGGCCCAGATTACAATCAGACTACATTTTATCTGCTTGGTGTCATTCCACAGCAACGGTGGAATGAGAAGTTCTGCTTCACTAATCAAGTACAGATCCTGGCATTCTGCAAACTTCCAGTGAGAGTAAACAAAAGGGACATCGCTCTAGAAAACTGTTTGAAGATACCTACTTCTTTATTGCAGAGGGAATCTGATGTAACTTTTTAAATGGGCATGGAGTTTTTGTGCCTTGTTGGCAGGAGTGTCGTAAATGGATTGGAATCTTGGAATCATTCCGGAGGACTGGACCATGCCAGCAGTCTTGGGGAGCAGGGGCCTGGATTTCTTGCTGTGTCCGTGTGCAAACTTCGAGTGTAGCGTCATGCCGCAGACAGACACATATGTGCGTGCACACGCTTAGACAAATGCATACATGCCAACCCAAAAGCCAGCCTGCTGGTTTAAAATGACTGGGGATATTTGGATTAAATGCTCACAGAAGCACAGACAGAATTCACCGGAGTATTTATATGTATAAAAAGTTTATTAAAGAAATTAATGATAAGTCAAAAAATATCCATACAAAGACTTTTGTCCTCAAAAAGGTAGAAAGATCAGGAAAGAGAAATTTACCACATACATACAGCAATACAACCACTGTGTACTGGCATATTAAGGCATAAAGTTATTTAAAAACAGAGGCTATGTATAACCACCTCTGAATTAAACCTACTGAAACAATTCTTTGTTAAAACTGGAATAATGAACCTACATCAGAATGTCAATGTGCATATTGACACCTCTTGCCATTATGCTCTCTTCAGACTATTAGCTTTCTAATCTGATTAGCAATAACAGTTACTGTTCTTTCAACAGATCCTTTAAAGGTTCTATTATGGAACTCCAGAAAATTCCAGAACCTCACTGCCCCTGCAGTATTACATGCCAGCATTCCTTTCTGGGGAAAAGCTTAATTTGTTCCGTTGTATTATTTTCCACTTTCCAATCAGATAATTACCTTAATGCAATTCTTTGAAAAGGCTTTTTTTCTGATGTATAATAACAGAATCAATATACATAGCGTGTCTCTATATTTCTGGGAGTATAACGAAAATCAACCACACACATACAGTATATAAATCAAAGTCATACATATTTTTAAATATAAAGAATCAGCATTACTCACAGGTGGAAATAGAAAGATATAACTGTCTGACAGGTTAAGTTTCCCCATTAAACAGAGCATAGAACTCTTTGGAAATCTCTCTTCCAGATATGAGAAGAGGCAACTCTGGGCAAGGTAACAGAGCGACAATGGATTTTGACATTACCCCGCAAACAGTAGGAGGGCGGAGGTGGATCGTGGGTGGATTCGAGTACATGATGACTGTTCTCATGTGCGATAGAAATTTCTCAAACTTGACCACCCACTCAGTCTCACCAAGGGTAAAAAAAGAAAGAAAAACAAACATCCAAGGCACTCAGTTACATGCAATAATTAAGCAGCACTCAGGGAAAAGAGAAGTCTCTATACCACTGTCAAGCATGTCAAGGAGACCAACAAGACCGCATTACTGATGATTACTTACGAAACAGACACCAATCGTCCCAAAAGCTTAAGCAATGGAGATGCAACACTCACAAAGACCTCCACAGCCCACATGTAATGTTCCAGTGAAGCCAGCCCTTCTGACACCTAGAAGCTCCTGGCCCCCGCTTGTTATTTCCCAAAAACACATCTGCTGTCGGTGAGGCAAAGAAATACTGCATCTCCGTATTCAACCATGACATTAATGAGTGATGCGGCCAATCAGCTAGCAAGAAACACTTAACAAGCATAGCGTAATGCGATGAAGAACACTGGTACAGCTTCAATAATAACAATTACAATAATAATAATAAGAATTAAATATGTACATTTTGATAAAAAATATAGAAGAAAAAAGTGCATGATTGGGGCTCCATCAGTTAAAAAAACAACAACAAAAACAAACAAAATGATGCATAGAAAAGGCACATTTTCACTCTAGGAAGAGAATACTTATAAATATAGCTTTCCAACCATGTTAATTCACAGGACAACCACACAACAGACGTCAAGAGAAATCCATGCTTACTGACCAAGGGTTCAACATTTTATCAATTCTCACACAGCCCCGCTATTCAAAAATCAGGTCGTAGTTCCACCCCCAACGCAGATGGTGGCACTTCCTGACTGAAGCGGGGCTCTCATTCACGCCGCTCGCCAGAGGTTTCCTTGGTTCCCTGAAGCTCCTGTTACCCAAACAGAAAGGCACCACGGCCGTGACGCCTAAAATCAATGGAACTCGTATCTCTTTATAGGAGAAAGAGGAACCTTTCACAGATGTTCCATGAGGTATGGAGAATCCAGAGAGCATGCTTCATACCTGACACGAATCCATTCACTTAAAAAAAAAAAAAAAATTACCCATCATGCCCTTCTGCTGCAGAATGGCCTACCGGTCATGCTGCCTGTTCCTCCTGAGCTTCTGCGTGTTGAAAGTAAAAATAACGAAACACCCCAATTTCCTCGTGCATCGATACAAGCGACCAAGCGACAGCCACATGACCACACTCAACAGCTACAGAGTGCAGCTGTACGACCCAGCCAATGGTACTCAATCACACCAATTCTTTTACAAAGTCAAACACTAAAAGAAACCCAAAAGTAAAACAAAAAAGTCTTTACAAATAAGCAAAAGGCACAAATATGACTAAAATTATATAAAAAGGTCATATGAAATAACGCATAAAGTAATAAATCAATGGTCACACAGCGGAGACTTAGCAGCCCCATGAAAGGGTATAAAATGCACATCACACATATAAAGATGTTAGGAAAAGATTTAAAAGATAAAAGTTAAAAGTGACCGTGAGGTCCGTGATCACAGGGCATAAACACGTCTATCAAGCTTGGCGGGGGGGGGGGTCGGCTTCCTATGCATTTTGTCTTATTAAAAATTTTGCACTTTCCAATGTGTGAAATAGCATAAAATCACAAAGATGTGGGAGGCAGAGAGGTCAGGGGGGCTCTTGAAGGCTGGCCTAGCTGCGGGGGCGGGGCCTATCTTAGGAGGTTCCTTTTAAATATGCTAGCTTTGCTGCTATTACAGAAAATATTCAATCATTCTACATACAGCAAGACAATATCTTTAAAGGCTAGACGTGTGCTCCAGGTTAAAACGCAGAAGATAAGGCTACATGAACTTTATATAAATAAATTTCCTCATGTTCACTTTTACATTCTCTAAACTAACAGGAATGTTCCATCTACACCAAAAATCAGTCTGGGTTAAATATTCAGGAAACTAAGAAATAAAAATTCAGAAAGTGACAACAAGATGTGGCTTTGATACCAGACATGCCCACTGATCCAACTCCAAAACAACAAGTGATGTAATCGGGCAATAATGAATGTGTGAGTGGAACAAATTCTATGCCCTGTGATCAGGGGTGGAACCAAAGCGCTAAAAAATGCTACACTGTGATTGGCTCAGATTGTCTTCCCAGGGTCAGGGCGATTGGGGGAGAGGGACGGAAGGGTGGGGCGGTCTCTGTTCTGGGTCTCCCATATTCATGTGCGAGGGAACTTGTCGTTGTAGCGGTGGATGGTGACACAGCCGTGGTAAGAGATGGGACGCGGCATGGCCGCCACGCCCGTGATGATTCCCGTGGAGGGGTCGTAACACTGCACTGTGTCCGAGGCCTCCCCATTCTCCCCGCGACCTCCCAGGATGAAGATCTTTCCGTTGCACACGGACATTCCGCAACTCTCCTATGGGAAAAGCAGTCAAACATAGTGATTGACAGCAGGGACAGCCAATCAGCAGCAAGCTTCTGATTCCCTGATACCTCGCACCATTTCTGTGTCAGATCCATGGACATGCTGAAACTGGCATGAGACCATTTTTAATATGAAATTGAAGTACTGCAATTGCAGTTCCACTAATCATGCGCCAAAATAAAATTAACCTCTCAGCTATTTTTCATCTCTAACGTTAATTTTACATTTACAGTTCTAGCATGAAAAATATGATTCTTTGCAGGCTCTTGGCAGGCAAGATGCAGCTTGTGGCTAAAGAATATTCCGCCCAGGCAAGTGTGTGATCCCGTCTTCCAGTCCATACCTGCTTGCTGAAGGTGTGGACCACATGCATCCAGTAGTCCTCACTGGGGTCATAGCAGAAAATAGACTTGGTGAGGCCACCAGACACGTAGATGAGGTTGTTGAGGGACACGGCAGTGATGCAGCGTCTGGCTATGGGGATGTTGGCCCTCAGGAGCCAGGAATTCAACTCAGGGTCATAGCACTGGACCTGGGGAGCAGAACTGCGAATTAGAGCGATGGATTTGGGACGGGTACGTGTTACACTTGCTTTCCAGCTAAGGTGAGAATGCTAGTCCTGTCTCTTGCTGGTCCAGAAACTTCTGGAGGTGAAGCCAAGATTAATCCTGGCAAACGCCTCTTACTTTCCAGCTGCTGCTCCTAAAATGGCCGTGAGCCATTCTATATAAACCTTCACGTCTCCTATCTATAAAAGGAGTTGGGGGGAGGTGTGGAATTCATCATTCCAGATGTTCTGGAACTCCCAAAGAACTTCAGAGGAATACCTCGCAGCTAATGGCGTACAGTGTCGAAAGAGGGCCCACATGCATATACTGTATAAACCTCCATGAGTTTGGGCTCTGTGACCATGTCCAGAAGATCGTAACTTCAAATAATAACTGATTAATAATAATAAACGTGTTTTCCTGCCGTAAAACTGGACGATGTGGAAGCCTTTCAAAAGACCTTGGCATACGTCAAAAGAAAAGATCCTCATCACGTATCAGTGGAATGCTTTTAACATGTTTTCAGCTCCACCAGTCAACCAGAAAGCACCGGAAAACAAGAATCATCTGTGGTTGATACCCAGGCACTTAACACAGTCGGGTGACAAGGTCTGGCCATTAACAGGACTTACTATTCTGACAACCAACTAATCCCATGGTAAATGTGTTTGTACAGGACGCCACGCACCTGCCCTGCCCGTCTCACTCTAAAGGTCTATTTAGCCATTTTTCTATGTGAGAGGGCCTGGCATCTCTGGCTGCTGGAAGAGGTTCCGCGTGTGTAGCAGCTGGCAGGTGTGGACGAGTGGAGACAGGTGCAATGCGGTGATATTTGAGTCCACGCTTAGGTGCTGTTTACCTTTGTTCCCTATTCTCCATTAATGCGATGCAGCTGCAAGTTTGCGTGCATGTGTCACATTTCAGAAACATCAATATGACATCACAACCTGATCTGGCCAGTCCGCTCCTGCAGCCTTCCACATCTTCGGCTCCACATTCCGGTTCTGGAAGTTCATCATGCGGTTGTTTCTTAAGTGAAAGGTCCGGCCGTCTCACCTTGTCCGAGCAGGTGGTGTCATCCGGCCCCCCGCCGATCACGAACAGCTTCCCGGCGCAGCTAGCCACGGCCGGGGAGCTCACCGCCTCCTTCATGGGGGCCACCTCGGTCCAGCGGTTGGAGAAGGAGTCGTAGCACTCCACGCTGCTCAGGCGGCTCTGTCCGTCGTAGCCCCCCACCGCGTACACCTGTGTGCAGGACAGTCAGTCAATGGAAAGGGTCAAGTGAAGGAGATGGCTGACTTAAGATAAACTACATTGTCGACGTGTTTTGCATTCATTAAGCTGAGGAGAGAACGTGTGTGAGCAACCACAGCACGTTTTCGCTTTGATACCATCGCGGAAATCCGCCCAGTTTCAGATTCTGAAGAAAATGCTTGCATTCCCATATATTTATATAATTTACATAAACAAACAAACACACACGCACACAGATCTGTACTCATATCCTTGTAGGTACCGTCCATTCCTTTCTATGGACCAAACCCTAATCCCAACAATGACAACATTAACCCCTACCTAGCCCTAAGCTAAGCTTAACCATAAGCAACCAAACAAAATACAAGTCTTTTGACATTTTTAGTTTTTTGACTGCAGTCAGTCTGTTTTGGAAATCTGAATTTCCCCTTGTGGGGACTGAAAACAGGTTTTTATTACACAGTGGACACACACAAGGCACTCACATATTTAACTTTACTTTCAATACACATTACGGCAGATGAAAATTTCAAAACATATATTCAGAGCAGCGCATCATTTACTAGACTGTCTGATGCAATAAACTGGAAATCAATGGGTGGCATCTCCCAACAGCATCTTGGTTGCATTCAACAGGCTCAGTTGATTATTTCACTGTTTATCTAGATCTCCAAGGAGAATATACTGTACATCAAAGAGCTGCAGTACGTGTCACTTCATATGAAACTACAAAATGTTCCACATCACAGGAGAAGACACAGACTATAAGCTTGGTCACGTCAGGCAGTAGTGCAGTGTTCTGACAGGCAGAGCCAGTAGGGGAAAATTACTTAGAACAGAAGACTTACAGAGAACTACCTTAAACCAACAATGCCATAAGCAGTACGAGGAACTTAATTATTCAGTGGTATTATCTTCAAATTCCATTGCAATGCAGGTTTCATTTTCAATGACACATGGTGTTTCTTTTTATACAGACTAATTCTATTTTATTTCTCTTTCCTAATATAACATACTGGTTTGGTGAGCATTGTTTCAGGGACTGCACAGGGCAAAGAATATAAAGATTTTGTGTGAGGACTTTGAAACAGGATGCAAACAACACCATGTAACACTGGGTTTGCGAAGTGAAAGGGAGACCTATCAGGGACAAAGTTTTTATTCAGAGTATACAGAGAGTGTGTCCTGAGTGTGTCCTGAGCGTGGGTTGATTAACAATGAGGCTGTTTTTGGGGATGACAAAAACCTTGCTTAAAGTTCTCTCACATACACAATACTGTGCAAGTACGCAGTCAAAGAAAAGGATTTTTAAATGATTTCTGTGTTGTGTAAAACATGTCAAAGTGTGTCAGCTTACCAATTTCAAAACCGCTCTTAAAATCATCCCAGTATTTGCAGCAATCCAGTACACCCCTACATATTTGACCCTACCGAATCATTTAACTAATTAAATGTATTAAGTGAGCGGGTGGAATTTAAGAAATACATGGAATAGCTGGGATGCTTTGATGAGAGTTTTGGGGACTGAAGCGGAGCTCATCTAACCAAGATATCAATAACGTCTTGGAGAATAGAAGTAGTTCTTCTTAGTTTTTACAGTGTTATTGTTAATCTGCATATGTTCCAGTTTTAATTTTTTTCTGAGAAAATATACAATCACTATGTAGCTTTAAACATTTTCTTCGAATGGCAAAGACCTTTCCACAGTACTGCATTTTCACATGAACTCTCCTGCAGGTGTCCTTTACTCGCACTGATTAGCCTAAGCATCTAACTTTAGACAAGAAACTGACCTTCCTACAGAGGTCAAGGCTGCATACCCTGAATTATTCTCCGAAGAGTGTCCCTACGTCCAACTGCCCACCTAGTGTCTACTCACAGACACAGAAACTGTCAAATTACATAATGCTCGTTGGTAGCGTGCAGAAAGATGAGAGCATGAATCAGGATATTAACATGCTACTCTAATTAATTCTCAAGAATTATGGATGTTAACGATACCTGCATACCATAAGAGCTTGCTGGTTTGAAAGGAGGATTAAAAATGCAGAAGCACTGCAGGGTCAATAACCGAAACAGGTCTTGGGTTCAAAACCCGTGGGGGCGGGACATTCATGGCACGACGACCATGGGCCTCTCGTCACATCGTCCTACTCCTGTTCCAAAGCCGGCTTTGGTCTGAGAGTTCCTGTACTCCCACTAAATGGTTAAATCTAATTTCATTTTCCTTTTCCTCTGGAAAGGGGAAAAATATTATTTTACCTTTTAAAAACAGTTATAGGTGTTTCTGAGCACCATTTTGAAATAAAAGACTGAACCACCTGCAGTTGAGACTGAAAAAATTAGATTAAGAAGTTGGCATGTTAAAAGAGAAGCAGTCCTCATTATAAGTCACTGTCCCACATCCGTTCCAAAACAGATTTTGGTCTAAGAGTTACTGCGCACCCCCACCTAGCCAAGAGTTATATGTCTTTTTTTCTTCACTTTTTTCCATATTCCCTGGAAAGATGTTTCTGCTGGCAAACAGCAGTTCCAGGCCATTCTGAGCGCCACCTTCCAAGAAAAAGGCTGAACCTCCTGAAGTATAATGGAGAACATTTTGCCCAGAAATCATGAATAAGAACGTTTAAGAACAAGTCTTCAGGTGATGCGGCTGCAACACAAGTGACACAAATAACATGTATCACAAAGGAATGGGACTGACACAACCCGGTGAGAAGAGCAAAAAAATTTGCAACTTCACTATAATCCTGAGTATACCAAGAGTGGGTTCTGAGTATAGCCTAAGTATACCAGAAGCGAGTTCAGAGAGTGGTCTGAGTATACCAAGAATGGGGTCTGAGTGTGGCCTTAGTATACCAAGAGTGAGTTCTGAGCATGGCCTGAATATACCAGGAGTGGGTTCTGAGCATGTTCTGAGTATACCAAAAGTGGATTCCGAGAGGTGCCCGAGTATACCAGTAGGCTGTTTTTTCAGTGAGACTTGAATCTATTCACTTTAGCTCAGAGTCTCGACTCTTAGAGTACAACACAAATTCCCCGAAGCAATACATTCTAACTGGATGAATGAGACATAATATCTGGGCAAAACGAGAATAAAGGAATGATATTAGTATATTTCTCAGAGGGAAACCAGTAGACTGTTTGAATACAGGGCCTAGCACTCGTTATTACAGAAGAGAAGGCCACAGGGGAACCAAACTGTCTTTGATTAGACAGTAAACAGACCAAACAGAGACACGGACACAAAAGACAGCGATGGGGGGAGGAACGGGGGGGCTGGTAGAGGCAGAGCAAGATAGAAAAACAGCATGAGAGAGACAGAGTGAGAGAGAGAACCTGTTCCATGGATGACACTTGTAAAGGTGAATCGGTTCACTGATTACAATCTGCCACGCAGACAATATATTTTACAGGCTACTAGAACATGCATAAATACGTCCACAAGATTCAGACTAACAACGGCTGATGCGCTTCAGGAAGAAGAATTTGGATAGACAGGCCTTCCAGTAACTCCCGTCATATACAGCCAGAGGCTGATTTAAACAATAGGGCAGACACTGGATGCATTTAAGCAGGGTTCATCCCTTAAAATTACTTCATCAAAACTCAACCACATGACAAAATTGGCCAGGATATTCTCCAGGAACTTATTACACCAATCTAGAACTTAATACATATGTACCATATGTCACTGTTTTGAGTTTGAAATAGGGTGCAGAATATTCTGGAATGTGTGTGTTTTATCTGTTTAAAAGAAAACATGAGGAAAAGGCACAATGTTTACAAACAGCTGAACTTTACAAGCAGCTCACTGCCTTTGGGAGACAAGAGTCCTTCAAAAACATCTGCTCTTGACCAAAAATGCTGTAATGACAAATCCACTGAAAGAGATTGAGCTGTCGAGTCATAATTAGAGACTCAGCAGCGAAATAAACACCTGGGTGTGATGTTCTGATTGAGGCTTGGAAATACAAACACGACAGCAGACATGCAGGGCTATAAGCTGCTGCTTCTGGGAGGTGATACCCCTTCCTCTCAAATATACACTTTATGGACAAAAGCATTATTGGGACACACCTTTTAACCATTGAATTCAGGTGTTTCATTCAGACCCATTGCCACAGGTCTATAAAATCAAGCACCTAGGCATGCAGTCAGGTTTACAAAAAGGTTGTTCTGAAGAGCTCAGTGAATTCAAGCGTGATACTGCCATAAGGTGCCACCGTTGCAATAAGTCAGTTCGTTTAACTTCTTCCCTGCTAGATATTCCACAGTGAACTGTGAGTGGTTTTATTGCAAAGTGGAAGCGTTTAGGAACAACAGAAACTCAGCCATGAAGTGTCAGACCACATAAAGTAACAGAGTGAGTTTGCTGAGTGCTGAGACGTATAGTAAGTAAAAGTCACCAAGATTCTGTTGACTCAGTAACTGTAGAATTCCAAACTTCCTCTGGCATTAACTGCAGCACAAAAACTGTGCACTGGGAACTTCATGGAATGGGCTTTCATGGCCAAGTAGATGCATGTAAGCCTCACATCGCCAAGCGCGATGCCAAGTGTCAGATGTAGCGATGTAAAGCAGGCCACTGCAGTCGAAATGTGTTCTGTGGAGTGACAAATCACTCTTCTGTCTGGCAGTCTGATGGATAAGCCTGGGTTGTCAGATGCCAGGAGAACATTACCTGCCTAACTTCATTGTGCTAACTGTAAAGTTTGGTGGAGGAGGGGTAATGGTATGGGGTTGTTTTCAGGTGTTGGGCTAGACCCCTTAGTCCCAGTGAAAGGAAATCTTAATTCTTCTGCATACCAAGACATTTTGGATAATTCAATGACTCCAACTTTGGGGAACAATTTTGGGAAGGTCCTTGTCTGTTCCAGCATGACTGTGCCCCAATGCACAAAGCAAGTTCCACAAAGACATGGTTGGGTGAGTTTGGTGTGGAGGAATTTGACTGGCCCACATAGAGCCCTGACCTCAACCCCATCGAACACCTTTGAGATGAACTAGAACAAAGATTGTAAGCCAGGCCTTCACGTCCAACACCAGTGCCTGACCTCACCAATGCTCTTCTGGATGAATGGGCAAAAAATCCCACAGACACGCTCCAAAATGTTGTGGAAAGCCTTCCCAGAAGAGTGGCAGCTGTTATAGCTGCAAAGTGTGGACCAACTCCATATTGATGACAATGGATGTTAAAGCGGGACGTCATAAAAGTTCCTGTAATGGCCAGGTGTCCCAATATTTTTGTCCATATTTGGCCATATGAGCCCTACAGCTGGTGCCAGGAACTGGGAACAAGGCACTGCTGCGTCTCAGCCTCCAGATCTAGACAGAGGGGCCAAGACACCCCAACAGAGGGGCCTGCTCACGTTGAAGTAATTTCCGAAGACCGTCCGTACGTCTGAATGCCTACCCAACGCAAACACACAAACTGTGAAATTACACAATGCTCGTTGGTAGGTTGAGGATGATTAATTGCTGTGTTCCTTCACTGAGAGCAGGAATCAGGATATGAATGCACTACCCTAATTATTTCTTAAGAACCTGGGGGATGTGAATGACACCTGCATACCATAAAAGTTTGCTGTTTAGAAATGAGGAACAAAAAATGCAGAAACACTGCAGGGGCAATAACTGAAACAGGTCTTGGGTCCAAAACCTGTGGGGGCTGTACTTCAATAGCACGGGCATCTCATCACATTGCCCCACATCCCTCACTAAATGCTTAAATCTAGTTTTATTTTCATTTCCTTATTCCCTGGAAAGATAATTCTATTCAATTTTCTTTGAAAAACAGTTTCGGCTCTTTTTAAGCACCGTCCTGAAATACAAGACCAAACAGCCTGTTGTGCTGGTTGACAACATGAGAATAAAACATGTCATCGAGCAGTCATCAAAAGTGTGATGGCTTCTGGCTAACCAGGTGACTCGGCTGCAACATGCGTGACATTAGTCATATGGATCGATTGAGGATGGGACTGACACAACATGGTGAGAATAGGAAGAATTAAGGTCGAGCTTTGTTAGAGCCTTCAGTATACCATAGGTGTGTTCTGAGTGTAGCCTGAGTATACTTCCAAGTCGTCCCACCTTGAGATAAGACTCAACTGCCTGAGGTCGATATTTTTAAGGAAGTACGATATTTTTAAGAGACTGGCAACATGAGATGACAGCAGACGGCAGGCTATTTAGGGAAAGAGTAATCAACATAAGTCACGGCATCTGGATCATGCTATGACGTGGTTGCATCCCGTGCATCGCAACACGCATGTGACTGTCGTGCTGTTAAACATCTTGACTGCGGAAAATAATCTCCACAGATCTCCATGGAGACAAAACCTCACAAACCGCAAGGAGGATAAATGCAGCCTGCAGCCTGCATTTATCAAACTGGACATCCATGGTAGTTTGGGGGGGGGGGAAATGGTGGCAAGGGCGAGGTGGTGATGCTTGGGGGTGTTATCACAGAAATCAACACAATAGCGAAATGACATTTCAACGCACTGCGCAATCGTACATGGACGTGTTGACAAGGAACTCTTGCGTTTTGAGGTACGGCACGGCGTGAGCTAACCTTGCCCAGCAGCACCGCCATCTTGTGTCGCCAGCGGCCCTTGTTGAGGGAGGCAACGCGAATCCACAGGTTCAGCTGCGAGTTGTACATCCAGACGTCCCGGCTGTTGATCCGGCCCCCTGTAGACGTAGAGGGAAGGGCAAGTTAACCACATGGTCTCCCCCACACTTTGGGGTCTCACACGGCCGACCCGTCACAAGTGGCCAGCGTGATGCCTGAATAACTAACTCTGAATAACGCGAAAAGAGGTGGAACGTTGATAACAAATCCATGATGCTGACAGGTCTGGCTCAACATACGGCCCACAGGAACACATCAAACGCTGCACTCAGCAGGTATGAAATATGCATATATTCTACTGTAGGCCCCAAAGGCTCCAGTGACATTTCATTTCGTCCTTCATTATTTGGTTTTAAACATTG
>JAODKF010000032.1:175076-199660 GCA_026779585.1 Mormyrus proboscirostris | reverse complement strand
TTTGTCACATTACTCCCCCCCCCCCCCATCTTGACGCTGCTTTCCGTCAGTAAACTCCTGGCTGTGGGATGGGCATGCTGGCACAGAGACCGTTGGAGAAGGCGGGAGTCAGATAAAGATCAGCATCCGTGTGTGTTTGACCGCGGGGCACGCAGACAATGCCTGCTCAGTTCCACATTACGGAAGTTGCCGTTTCTGTGGCCGGTACAGTCTGCGTGGGCAACTGGACGAGGTGAAGGATGCATAAGTGGAGAATGTACAACCTACCCATCTACACATTAATGTTAATAATGATTTATAAAAATCAAAACAACAGCAGAGGCATAACCACAGGCACCATGGGGGCTGATTTAGTTCATTCTAATCAATTTTCATTAAAATCAGACCCCCCCCACTTAACCTCCTTAAGTCTCTAGTGATGCCTGTGGGCAGTACAATCAGTCACACGCATAGTCTACTTTTTCATTTTACATCTAAGCATTAATTACTAACGATTCATGGACTTAACTCTCTACAGTAAATCACACTAGCCATCATTTGCAGCCAAGCCATCATTTGCACTTATCATAAACGCCGGAGTGGGGGGGTGCGGGGGAAATAAAGAATTTGGAAATGCAGCTGTCAAAAATATGCCCATGTCAGTGGTCACAACAGGAACCATCAATGACATACGAGCATAAACACAGCAGTGGGCTGCTGTGACTGTCTGAGGTTCTGCACCAGACTGTGAAAGCCTCTCTTTGCTTGAAAAGCACAAAGAGCTAATTCTCCTGCTTTCAAAGCCCTGTGAATTTCACTCAGGCAGTTCTGAGGACAGACGTGTGGCAGGAGATGTAATGAAGCCTCTGTGAGACCCATCAAACAGGCTAGCTATTAAACTAGTCGTTTCCTGCCCTCTTGCAAAGTAGAAAAATGTCTGCTTGTTAAATTCAGTGGAAGATTATCTCTGTTTAATCACTGATATTTTGATAATGTCCAGTGATCCCAAAAGATAAAAATGGAGGAGCTTCTGCCCGGCCAATCAAGTAACCAATCAAGCAGCCAATCAAAGGACTGCATGACCACCACTTAAACCGGTTGCCTGCCCATGCAGCCACAGTGTAACTAAAGACTTGGAGCAATTACACTATTCTAAGCTTAGATACACCTACCAGATAAAAAAAGAGGCCCTACTACATCAGGCTGGCATACCTGAAAACATCTGGAAAGTCGTGAAAGCACAAGATTAACCTGCCTATCTAAATTTCTGCAAATCAAACGGGTGTGACCACAGACAACAGATAGCATATGAACAGCCGTGTCTGGAAGGAAAGATTCACGCCACACAAAGGCAGGCCGCAGAATGCAGGTCCGACTCACAGGCCTACATTTTTATATAAAGACTTGATGGGGGAGAGGAGCGTTCGCCACACGAACTGTCATAAAGCGTGCCTGGTATTTTAAATTTAAACTTAAACTCACAGTGCAGAAGTAGGACAAAGTTTATAGTGTCCTTGTGCCAAGAACATACGCACCCATCCATCCAGTACACACACACACACACACACACCTCTTCTGCACACTAGCTTATAAATGACTATTTCCCTGGCAGCACATTGAATGGTCGAACATCATAAAGTCTAAATTCATGCTACAGCTCACTGTTAAACAGAGATAGAAAATAGAACACTGCAGAGAAAACCATGTATGAAGAGCAGGGGGAACGAATCTAGATGGAGATGGAGAGGCTGAAAGTGGCAGCGTTCCATGTGAGGCCATCGACGGCCTGGCTAAACACAAGACAGATGTGGCTTTTAAAGGGAGGCGAAAAGCAGCCTCGTTCCACGTTTTCCTTCCATGCTGATGCGCTCCATCCCTTTAAGAGGCTTCTCTGGGGGAGAGCTGTGGAACACTGACCGGGCCAATGGGAAGTGAGCGCTGGGTGACAGGAAGTCTGAGAGTGTGGCGTTATCGTGATGTGGCCTCATATTTTCCTCCATCTGAGCAGGCCTCCAGAGAGTACAGGGGATAAACAATACAGAGCTCACTAAGAAAACCTAGTGAAATAAACTATACGCCCACTTACCCGACACCAGAATGTCGTTGCGCAGCGCACACACGGCGTATTCGGACTTGGTGAACTCGGGCAGCTTGGCCAGCGACTTCCACTCTCCGGTGACGGGGTCATAGCATTCCGTGTAGGGCAGGTTAAAGCCCCCCACCCTCTCGCAGCCGCCCACCACCACGATGACCTCCGAGAAGCCCGTGGACCTGTGGCAGGCAGGGGATGGAAAATGTCCCGTCAGAAACTCCCGTGCCTGGTGGGCACTCAGAAAAGGCCCCGTGTGAAGCGGGGCTCAGGAGCAGAGCAGGTAGGTACAGGAATATGAGTGCCCATTCTGCCTCGCCGCAAAACCTGACACCCATCACCTGACACCCCCACTCTGCGAGCCGGCTGGGTAGAGGGGGAGGGAGCAGTTGCCCTTTCCCTCTGGCGAGAGTTGTGCTCTTTCCGTGTTCAACCTGTCTGCTTACGGACAGTGGAAGTTGCATCACCAGCAAAGACAAGGATGTCACCCAGAGGGAAACAAGTTCATTTCTGCCCCAATTCTAAGTGAATGACTAAGACGCAAACACGCCCAAAGTTAATTACAGCCATTATTTATAAGAATATAATAACGCCGGCTTAAGGGACAAAGGACTGCTGATGTCACACCAGTATCTCTCCCAGCATTTGAGAAAATTACAGGCCCCCTGGAAGTGGCTTTCCGGAAGTGCAGTATTCAGAAATATGTCATACGGGAATGATCGCTCCTCAGCTCCACCCCATAAACTTCTATTCATTTTAAGGACGGAAAGACTGGCTCTGAAGTATCAATGTATTCGTAAGCTATTCTGTTTCTGACCTTTTTAAACAGAGTCACGTGTAAACAGGTTAATTTGAACACGGATTTCTATTTAATCTGTGCTCTTCACAAAAAGAGCAGACTGGTCTTTAATTATAGACATGGAGACACACAGAAAGCTGTTTGTTTCTTGGCAGAAAAAGCCCTTTTTCCTCCCCCTGGCAATCAGGTTTAACCACAAACATTTACTGAATTTCAAAGCTAAAAGACTGGAAGACTGATCGTTGTGTAATCAGAAGGTTGCTGGTTCAAATCCCACAGTCCGCAGAATGATTTCCCTACTGGGCCCTTAACTGGAAATTTTTCTTCAGGGAAAAATACACATCCAGAGGGGCTTGGAGTTTAAGTTACTGACCCTGCCTCTCAAAAAAGATACATGACTTTGGATAAAAGTCACCAAATAAACAGAAGGCAGACCCCCCCCCTCCCCGGCGCTGTACTGGCACCTGCGTGGCCGGGTCCGGGGAGACATCATCTCGTTACCCAGCACATGGTATCGCCGGGCCTCATGCAGCAGCTGGTAGCACTCGGGGGCGTTCTGGATGAGTTGGTCGCCCTCCACCGTCTGCACGAAGTAGTTGGGGTGCAGCAACGGCATGCGGACATGCTGCAGCAGCTCGCAGAGCGCGGGCCTCCGCTGGTCGACATCGTGGTACACCCAGCGCATGACTGCCTCGAACGCCATCTCCTCCTTTCCCACCACCAGGTCGTCGCTGCCGATATACTCCTCTAGCTCCTCCTGACGGAGGTCCAAGAACTCCTCGTGCTGGGCCACCTCGGTGAAGTTCTGCAGGGCGTAGGTACGGCACCGGCTCGCCAGCTGCTTGAGGGAATGGGCATCGGCGAAGCGCTGGATACCTAGGCAATTGCATGGGTCCAGCTGGTCCTCGAGGAACTTGGCGCAGGCGTCACGCAGAGTCCCGATCTGGAAGAGGCTAGAGGTCTCAAAGAGGAACTGGACATTCTCGGTGGTGATGCGTGCCTTGCCTGTGTAGACGAACTGCAGGAAGCTGTCCATGGCCTCGGCACGGATGCCGTTGATCTCGACCAGCATCTCGCGGCTCTCGCGATGGTCATTGCAGAACATGGCCCGAAAGTAGGCACTGCAGGCAGAGAGCACGGCGCGGTGGCACGGGAACTCGTGCCCCTCGACGCAGATGACCACATCGGTGAAGAGACGGTCGTCACGGAACTCGTTGAACACCTGCAGTATGCCATCGGCGTGCGTCGGACCCGAGGAGAAGTCGAAGATGTCGTGGCTCGACAGCGCCTTCGGATCCATCTCCAGAACTTTGCGCTTGACCGCCGGTGAGTCGCGGACACCGGAGTCCTCCCGGTTCAGCCGTCGTCCCAGGATCAACACCATGACTGCATGCGAATCTGACCAGCTACGTTTTTTTCAGCCTGTATATATATATGAGGAAAAGTGACATCACAGTCACGGGACCAACAGGTTCTGGCAGCCTGATGAATAACTCAACAGAAAAATGGTTATGTAAACACAGAATACGCTTGAGTTATTCATAAACTATAGTACACCCAACAGACATGTAAACACATCAATCTAATATTTAGAGAAATCCATCCGAAAGCCATGAAATTTGACGGCAGCTCTCTGACACCCAGGTATTTGTCATTATGTTGTCAAGTACTGGTATAATATGGCTGCTAGTTTTTACTACAGCGACAACCCCATGCCCCCACAAATTTCCACCTCCCTGAAATCAATATGGCTAAAGTGGGATGTCTGCATTTATATTACACAAAGCAAATGTCTTGGGAGCGGGGTTGTTGACAGTTCTAATGTAGTCTAACCCAACTGAATGCCCCAGGCATGGCACAACAATAAGCATGCATGTAATCAAAGAAGGGGCAGTAAAAGGAATTCTCATTTTCACTGTGATTTATGGTGGAACCCTAACCCTGAACGCATCCTTAGACGGTTTATAAGCTGGTCTCCTGCTATTTAAATGTTTAGGGGTGAAAGGGTTTGCGATAAAAACAAAATCTCTTGGGAGGGGTCCACGAGGGTCATCACCGAAAACAATTGCCAGCAAAACAATAATGACGTCAACGAATAAAGATGATTAGATTAAGACCGAGGAAATAAAATTATAAACAAAGCAAAATCACGCACGTGCAGTAAAAACCTCTAACCCAGTCTCCATGAGCTCCACAACATCGGTGCCCCAGGCATGAGGACATTACTTGTGAAGCTCAGTTCCACGAAGAGAAAACACGGGGGGGAGCCTTTTGCGCAACACGCTCTCTTCAGACCGAGCCTGTCATTATTTTTGAGAAGCAAATCAGTGTTAACACAGCACAATATTTCGTAACCGTTTTAACATGATATTGTTCGAATTCACAAAAGCTAAGTGGCTAATACAGTAGGAGGTGCATATTGAACACCCCCCGCGTTTTTCCTTCGTGCGGCCACCTATTTAAGGCGGAGCCGGCGCCGAGAAAAACACTGCAAGAGCTACATTTCCGCCTACAGTCGTTGCTGTCGTATGTATAAGTTTATCCTGCAAAGCAATCAAAAATAAGTTTAAAAACAATAATTCTATAGCAAGGAGCGAGTTTGTTAACTGGGTTTAGGTTTCTCCTCTCTAACCGCTAGGTACTGCTATTGCGGAACACATTAGAAAACACAATAAGCATGTACGCAGTAAATATTATGTATTGCGGATCATTAATTATCTCTGATGGTGGAAATGCTTTCGTGTTACGTCCAACAAAACAATACACTAACCGCAAATGTTTCAGAAATAGGAAAACAACAGACTGGGAAGAGCCGCACGAATTGATCTTAATAAAACGACAAAATCATTATTATGGTTTTATATTACAAATAAGGGGATAACGCTTTGTCAGTACAATATTGTTTTTGACATAACACTTTTTGCGTCTTCATTTTTTACTTTTCTCCTTATCGGGCAGACAGAGACGGCGCGGTGCGCAAAAACACCTGGAAGGGCATTCGTCTGGGACATTTTAACCTTCAGACAGACTAAAAACACACCAAGGTCCTCCAGCATTGCACAAAAACGCACCTCTGAACGGTATTTCTGCGTCAGTACCTGAAATTTCAAACCACACCTCACACCTACCGAAAATGTAATGCAAACGCATATACAAAAGAGAGGGAATGTTACGCCAAAAAAAAAAAACGATTTTATTTTGGCAACACGTCATATTCAAGACAAAAGGATATCAAAGCGTATTCATAACCCGCTTTCCATTGTTTTACCATCAGTGACGTATACTTTAAGTAAAATGTTATTTTAAATGCATTGGTCGAATTTCTACAATGTATTTTGTAAACAATTACGATCATAGTAAAATATGAATACAGCAAAAGAAAAAGTAACCTAACCTAAATTTCAGGAAAAGTTATAAAAATCACTTTGAATAAATGGATGGTCATCGACTTATTTTGAAATGTGATGAAAAATTTAATGAAAACGGCAGATGTAACTCCGTAGCTCCGTTGTAAACAAAAAGCCTCCAGAGAGATCACGTGTCAGCTAGCCGTTACAGATATAAAACACAGATATTACATCTAAAGTACACTACAATGCATATTATGTTATAATGTTATAATCGTTATACCATCATGACTAGGCAACAGGTTAAACGGAGAGATTGCAAAAAATATTTCCTACAGTTAAAACAAAAATATTGTCAGTCGCATGGCCTCAAAACAATATCTTCAGCCCCTTCTTGTATGATCTACAGACTTTTCAGGGCTAGTTTTAATCTACACAGGATCGGTTTCACATAGACAGTATATGCATATATTTTTAACAAGTCTCATGTTAAAGATCTTACCTTTACAAAACTTGGCACAAGTTCATATGCTCATGAAAAAAATATAAAAATGGAAAAAAACAAAAAAAGTATTTCAAATATTACGTTTTCAAATCAAATTCACAATTCTACAGTTGGATATTTTATCTTCCTATTTCATGCAACCAAAGTACACATATTTATCCCCGACCTCACATTCTTCATCAGCACAAAGAGAACTGTTAAAACAGCCAGCGCAGAATTAGAATATATGTCATCATCTCCACATGACACGCAGCAGTCGGCTGCTAGGTGGCGTTTGTAGGGGATGTAGTTCGTTTCTGTGTGCGCGCGTTACAACGACCCATCCTCATACAACAATTCCCATAATCCCCCAATACTCCACGTGGCCGGCTTTTGTTTGCAAACATAAAGTTCGGTTACCCGGCTCTGTACATGGAGCGGTTAAGCAGGCTCTTGTTCTGTGACGTAATTCGAAAAAACCTGCTTTTCATTGCATGCAGTTAAATACTTTGTTCTTCGTAAAAAAAATACAATGTCGGAAATAAACCGGTTGATCTATTGTTTATTTTGCGTCTGAGTAAAACAGAAGGCGCGCAATTAAGTTTCTTACCTTATACTTTGTCTATGACTGTTTTAATGAAACGGTGTAGAGTAACACCTTTCCTAAGGGTAAAAGTGCGATTAGAAAAATTATTAGAATCATTTTTGTCAATGTATCAAATTATTTTCACACAAATGATTAAGAGAGCTGTCTCTCTGTCCTTAACACACCACAAGTCGGTTCCTGCCCCCAAAATATGTAAGATAAGTACTTAAATACATGCTGTTGTTTTGTAACACGCTATTGTTGTACTGTTTTGTTGCCCAAAGAGCCGTCAGGATGGTTGGTGTATCTTCCCCCTGGAAGCAAGTATAGATGACATTCGGACGCCAGCCCACTATCGCCAGTTTGTTGGACTCGGTTTAAACACTCGCTGCCTTGTGCTTCGTATACCTCCTATGCTTTGGTGACACCGTAGTCATAAATGCCGGTTCCCGCTAGTCCAGCTGCGTTTACACTTAATTCGCTTATTCTTTTTTGCTAATCATACCAGCGTGTTTACGTTTCGGCACCACGCTTCACCCTGGGGAGGCTATAGTGTCCTTTAGTGGCCATTTGCGGAATTGCACTTTGTTTTCAAAATTTTCTCCAAGTCATTAATTCAATACGCGTTGATGTAAAAAAATAGTCCCGGAGATCCTATTACTTTCAGGAATGAAAAGCGCGAAGTGAGTACAAATAATCATTGTTTTAAAGTAAATAACAACTAAACAAGTGGTGAAGAGAGTTCTGGAAGTCGTGACACTTATTTATAATGAAGAACATCTAATGTCATTTTGTCGGAATTTTAATGTTAAACTATTATTCATCCATCCATTTTCCAGCCTCCCAATCCTTATTAAACAATTAAGGAAAGTAAAAATCATTTAAACAATTGCTTAATTTATTGCAACAGCAGCATTTCCCATTTCATTAGTTACAGCTCAAGAGTTCAAATAATTACAGGTAACGTTCAAATACCGACGCAAAAGTTAATATTTTAGGAATTAAACGTTACGTGAAAACGATACGCACAACTTTAAACAATCCCTGTCAAATTACAAAGAGTATTTATAGGTATTTTCAAAGGGAATGGGGAGGAATCAAAAGTGGCGTGTTGACATTACTCATCGGGACACATCGTCATAGGTGCCGATTTTTAAAAATATACATACTGAGATTCACCATTCTAAATAAATAATTCTGCAAGTCCAAGATGCAGATACAGGTATATTACAGAAACAAAAAACAGGATGCATCTGGATCCAGGTGTTACATTACTGGGAACACCACAGTCTTCCTGAGCCCGTAGAAAATCAGCAGATTTCTGCGCAGGTCCCGGTACCGGAGTCCATACAGGTAGGGAGCCAGCGCCTTGGGTAGCACTAGCAGCACATTGCAGACGACCAGGGAGACCCAGAGTTTGGCTCGCAGGTCGACGGCGCGGAGCTGTGTGTACAGGAGCAGCTCGACAATCAGCACCAGCATGGGGCAGAAGGAGAGGAAGAGGTGCATGTAGTGCATGAGGAAGGTGCCCTTGGCCCGTGAGCAGCGCTGGCCCCTTCGCACCCCCGAGCGGCGGGTGCTGCAGCAGAGCGCCACATAGCCGCAGAAGATCAGCAGCAGGATGAGCAGGATGCCGGAGACCATCAGCAGCATGGAGAGCTTGAGCACCGGTGACCGGCCAATGGTTAGCACCAGCAACAGGGGCATGGAGCAGATGTGAGACTGGCAGGAACTGGCGGCTTGGAACCACACGAAGGCCCCCACCATGGCCAATGGGAAGAACACGGACAGCCCCCACACAGCCCCCACTACGCTCCTGGTCCGGGAGATGGGCCAGAGTGCCAGGTAGCGTAGGGGCGACAGCACAGCAAGCGAGGTGTCCAGTGCCATGGCAACGGTGCTGAGGATCCCGGCGGTGTAGAGTGCCCCCAGCAGCGACAGCAGTGTGGCGCATCCCCACTCGGACATGAGCACTCCGGCGGCATTGAACACAGACGTGAACGCGTACACGGAGACGAAGGCCAGGTCGCTTAGCAGCGCGTTGGCCAGCAGGAGGTAGCGTGTCTCCTGCCGCAGGCGCGGACTGGACAGAACCTTGGTGAAGATGACGGGGGTGATGGGAAATACCACCAAGAAACAGATGATGGGACACATCTGTAGAGCTCGCATCTGCTGCGGGGGCACGAAGACCTGCCACTCGTGGGTGAACAGCTCGACATCGCTCAGCGACGAGTTGGAGCCGTCCGGTCGCTTGCCATGTTTCCCCCCGTCATTAGTCCAGTTGTACCAACTTCCAAACGTGCACAGCAGCGACCAGAAGGACCCCTTGGCATTCATCGCACCGTCTGACCGAAGTCCGAAGTGGATATGTGGCTCTCCAAGCCGTGACGAGCTGTGACCAGGCGCTTAAGCTGGGAGACGGGTGAATGTCAGGGCCTTCGATTAACTACAGAAGCCATTACTAATGGTTTCCCAGGAAACCCATATTTGGGCAAACAAAGTAAAACAAGCAAATGTGCTCAAGGGGAATTACGTGCCCTTTTCCTAGTATCCTCTATGCAAGCAGGACATGTTGATGGTTTGTATACACATAGTGTAGGTTACAATTTAATGATGACAAAAAAACTCCTAAAATCTATAGTCAGCTGAAAGTATTTTCATCTAACAATAATGAAAACGGAACGAAGTTCGTGATTAGTGAGCATCTAATGCTATGGTTAAAACCTATACATTTACAATTGTGCCTGTACCATTGATCTGTAAGTGCCTGCATAAAAAACAAAAAAGCACAGAAATTTGCACATAGTACAGAATACACAGTGTTCACTTGGGAAAAATTCACCTTGGCTCTAATCCAATAGGCAGTTTCTAGATTGAATCTTTGGAAACATCAGGGATTGAGATTTCTGTTCCTCATTAGACTTCCAGTGCAAGCTGAGAAAATGACCACAACTTTGGGTGGTTAAACTGCGATTATGGTCGTTTTTCAATTCCTGTATGTGATCCTCATTATTTTAACTCCCTACATACTGAAGCTGTAATGCTCCATTTATCGGCCACATGGTTCTCTGATACTCCCCGGAAAGCCGCTTTGTGGGCGGACCTAAGTCACCGTCACCTGACTCCGTCCCTGGAAGAGATTCAGGAGAGTGTCGCTGATGTCGCGGTAGCGGAGGCCATACAGGTAGGGGGCGCCGGCCCTGGGCAACAGCGTCAGGAGGTGGGTGTTGAGCATGTTCATCAGCACCAGCTGCCGATGGCCCAGCTTGCGGCTTTGGAAGAGCGTCAGCTCCACGGAGAAGACCAGGCCGGGCCCGAAGTGGAGCAGGAGCATGGTGGCATGCGCCAGCAGCGTGACGCGCGCGCGGGAGTACCGGCTGTGCCAGATGCCCGACGTCCTGGTGACGACGTACAGCCGAGCATAGCAGTAGAGGATGAGGCCCCCGCAGAGGATCACTCCCACAGAGCAGTACATGTGGATGCCCACCATCGTGCTGCCACTGGCCGAGCCCAGGAGGGTCACAACCAGACAGGGAGCCTGGTCCCAGGGCACGGCACTTTGCGTAACCTCCATGACGATGACCTGGGACGCCGGGTACATGATGGACAGGATCCAGGTCCCCAGGAGGATGCATCGGGTGCGGGCCGGGGGCAGGAGGCGCTGGTAGTACAGGGGCCAGCGGACGGCGACGTAGGTGTCGAGCACCATGAGCGTGATGCTGAGGATGCCGCAGCAGTAGGCGGTGATGGAGGCGGCGGTGAGCAGCTCGCAGGCCAGGCGCGGCATGCCGGCCCCCAGGGCGTTGCAGCTCACCACGGCCACGTTGAATGCCAGGAAGACCGTGTCGGCCCCCAGTGCGTTGGCCAGCAGCAGGTAGCGCGTCTCGCGGCGCAGGGAGCGGGAGCAGAAGATGCAGGCCAGCAGCAGCGAGTCGGCCACCAGCGTCAAGGCCGTGAGTGTTACCGCCGGGATGAGGAAGAGATCCATGTTCCAGCGCTGCACATCCTCCAACCATGTGGAGTTGTGCATGGTGGAGCCGCGATCCATATCGTGCGGGGCTACGCAGCCGGCCCAGGTTCTGGTTCCGAGCTGCTGGGGAAATGGGAGAAAACATCTGATAGCCAAGAGCCCTTGAGAACATATAGGATTATTATTATAATTATTATTATCATCATCATCACCATGAGGTAATAAACATGGAAATTCTACTGGATTTTGTACCTGTACCTGCTGTACCTTTTGTACCTTGCCCTTGGTACAGCCACATGGCACTTATTTTACACGATCCCTCATTTATTCTCATTAATTATATCCGATGTTGTAAAGTATCACACCCATGTGAAGCGCCTTTGGGAGCCACTGTTGTGAGAGATGCTATATAAAAATAATTTGAATTGAATTTGAATAGGCAAATGCGAGACGGTGACTCTCTGTCCCCTCATCAGTCCCATCTAGGCTGCGATGTGCCCTGATTCACAAATTAGCATTACAGACTGATGTCAGTTCCACTTTTTAACCAATTATCTTATTAGGGGATTAATAAGAGACAAAACAAATATCCCACACTGGCACAGAGGTGACAGTGAAGTAAAGACCTGTTACCAGCCATTTCCACGCAAGATATCGTGACTCTAGAGACTGAAGACCACCACTCTGGTGAAATTCTATTATCACAGTCATTCATCAACCAAGTATTTTATTTAATTATTTTACTTTGGTGGGCTCAAAAAATGTACTTAAATCTCCACTCATTTGCTTTTTTCCCCAATACAAGGATCACAGTAAAAAATCAAGTAAGACTCAGAGAAAAAACACAAGGCCATTAATGAAAGATTTAACCACGACCTCAGGAGGTCACTGCTTGGTGGCAGATATAGTCTCTTACCGGCAGATTGTATGCTGTGAGCAGATCCCGGCAGTCACTCTTTGGGAAATCGACATCCACTTAGGGCCAAATCCCAGCAAGCGCGTCTGTCCATTTGCCTCCCCCACAGAAGTGAAGAGGCATGTCTTCAAATTTGTGGTTCTCTTCCTGTGCGTGGGCTGCCCAAGGTAGTGCAGCACCCAACTATGCTCTAATAANNNCCCAGCCCAGCCCTTGTACCACAGTCATTTAAAACATATGCCATAATACACATCACGTCCTCTTGGCCGTTATTGTATTGACTCTGAGCTCTGCTCCCCCGTTGTGTTCACATCTCATATCCGGCATGGAATACCCTGGCAAGGTCATAAACTAGACGCAGGGTCCATTTTCGGGGAAGAACCTGGATTAGGCAATGAGCGCCATTGGCCGGCTCTCTGCAGAGACGGGGCAAAGGGCGATTCGGAGCGACTGCAGCTGTCATGGGGCCTCATAAAAACAGACGTCGATGCCTAATGAACCAACCTCAGAGCAACACATAACACAGTGCCATCATAACAACAGGAGGTCATCTGCATCTGTTTACGGAACGTTTAAGTGGAACAGACAACAGCGGGAAAAACTCCTCACATTTTATCATCGTGCAAAGATACACAGATTTACAACAGTCTGCTTCACTAAAGAAACTGAACAAATCTAGACAAACACAGTCCACACACAGAGGGCACAGTAAAAAGCAAAACTAATTTCACTGATTATATGGTGGTATAGAGAATTAGTTATTATAAGGACCACACACAGACTTTGAATAATTCTGAAAAGAAAAATAGTAGGAATTATCTGTAGGAATTATCTTATGAATATGTAGATTGTATTGTCTGTCCAAGAAAACCACGTGGAAAACAGAATTTCTCTTCCAATTTATGTAGCCTTTATTTTATTATACAATCTTTTTCTCTCCCCATATCAACCCGTCTCACTCATTTCCCTCTCCTTCGATAGTTTGTGCTTCTCCTCTCATCGCTTCTGTGACCTTCCTCCACATCTTCATCTTCCTCCTCACTATCTTCCTCTTCGCTGCTCAACTGCAGCCCTTCGTCATCCTCCTCCTCCGCCTCCTCCTGCTCCCTTACCAGCAGCTTCCGGAAAACTCCAAACTCTTCTTGTGTTGCCTGGGCAACTCGGCTAAGGAAAGTGTCCTCTGACAGACAGATGACGTCCTTGAGGCTGGGGTTCGCGATGCGAGTCTGCCCTTTCTTGTCGGGCGTCTGGTACTGACCACGGCGCTCCAGAAAGCTGTGCCGGCAGCTGAGGTCCTCCAGTGAGACACGGAACAGTCCCGAACGCACCATCTCAGCCTGCCGGAGCCCCATGCGGAAATAGGCATACTGCAAAAAAGACAGAAATGTGTAACTATCCACCAGAGGACAGAAGCGAGTAGTTATAATCAAATGCCCTGGCTTTTATTGTGTAGGATAGAAAACCTGCTGGATAGTAGCTCCCCAGGACCGGAGTTGGAGACCCCTGGTCTATAGGGTCTCTCCCTTGAAAAAGCAACTGATTTACAAATACATCATCTTGTCAGAGAGTAACATAAACGAATCAACATATGAATGAGAGATGGCGGAAGGACAGAATATTCCCTTTAAAATTAAACTCTGAGCCTGGGCTGTGTGTGATGTTAAGGCCCGTCCCCAGGGAGGGCAACACCCCCTAACCTGAAACTTGTACTCGAGCTGGGCGGCATCCTCCAGCATGGTGCTCGGGAAGTCCCGCAGTATCTCTGTGACCTGCTGGCTGGTGAAGAGGCACTTCTCCTGCAGACAGCGGCACACCAGGTTTAACTTCTTTGGGGGCAGAGTCAGGAGTGTTGGACACTGGCTGATCACCCTCTGCAGGCTGCCTGGGGAACAAACCGTTGTGGAATTACGTTACATGCCTGCACTAGGTAACACACTACACAATTTTATACTGTATTCAACACATTTTTATCTACGTTTACTATATGGTAGAAAATACATCACTGAGTCTCTCTCACATACTGGAATATGGCTAGAACAATATGTACCCAATCATTTCACTTAATACTAACTTTTCAATACTTTAAGTCACAAACTAGGGGGTCAGTACTTCATAAAACAAGAGTATAGGACATCATCACGATATCTAATAAAAGCACAAAATATGTACTGTTTTTAGAAGGGAATCACCTTCAACTAATCCCAGTTTTCGGAGATTGTTGATTCGCTGCTGCATCTGTGTGCCCTTCACCCGATACAGTTTGGGACACTTCTCAAGAACCTTCAGAATGTTCGAAGACTTCAGGCCTAGGGACACCAGGTTTGAAATGCCGCACAGGTGCAGCGCCACTGTTTGACCGGCTCGGTTATTGCAGGCTCCATTCAGGAGAAGTTCAGCCTGATCCTCTGGGAAACCGAGCTGTACCAGAGCTGGCAGTGCCTCCTCCCTGACTGGCCGAGGTGAAGACTTCTGCAGCCGGCTGTCAATCTCTTGAAGCACACCATCGGATTTAGCGCAAACACGCCTGAGCATAAAAACTGACAGGCTCCCATTCCGCTTCTCAAAACTGAGGGCACGCGTACAGCAAAAGAAAAACGGCTCTGGTGTTATACGGCAGGTCCATCGGAACACCTATAGAGAATTAATGAAAAACGCATAAGACCATCCCGCATTCTGTTACTTTGACCTTACACGAATTAATCGAAAGCTAATATATTCATGTTATTTTTCCAAGTGGGTATGCACGACAAACAACATTATCATTCCAATTAAAGTTTCACATTTTCCTTTTAATTGTAAAACACCTACCCGCTGTACGCACACCCGTAATACCATGTCGGTCCAGCTGAAAATATGTCCGGCGGGAAACTTTTGTTGCAGTTTTAGTTCCGGTGATTAAAGACTCACATCGGTTTTTATATTTTATTATGACATTCACGTACATTATCGTGTTTAATTCAGAATAAAAAAAATACAAGATTAAAACAACTACACTTCTATGATATTAAGAGATCATTTTCAGATGATTAAAATGACTGACAGAACATCTTAAGATGTAATTTCTCCACAAAAATTCAATAGAATCAATTGAACAAATTAAAATATTATTAAGCAGGTTTTACAAACTACAAATACACACATACATTTTATTTATTTATTCATTCATTAAAACCATTTAAAACTCAAACAATTCCTTCATCCAGGTGACTCTGTGTACAAGGGACAGGCTCAGAGTAGAGTGCTGGCAAGACCTTGCCACAGTTACTGTGAACAACCTTCAACTGCAGACGGCATCAAGTCACAGCAACACAAAACCACATTAGAGACATGCTAGTCATTTCCAGTAACTAAACCAAACTTGCTAGACTGAACGTGTGCCTTCGTTTGCCAGTTTGCTGCTGGGAATGAGATCAGTGCTCCCAGATGACTGGCCAACAGGCCGGTGTGCTAAACATCCAATGACGCAAATCAAACCTAGAGTGACTGCAAACATCACAAGCTCCACCCCACCCCATTCCTTTTCTACAGCCACTCAGTGCAGGGGCTTGGTCCCCACCTTCCCCTTTAGCCACTCCCCCAATCTCTCATGGCTGAAATCTGCTTTAGACTCCATTCAAGGTGGCAAAGGCTGCATAAGAACCCGAGTCATACAGCACAAGATCAGACTTCACTCATCAGAGAGGCACTTGAGAAGCTCACTCTCCAGAGCAGCCATGGACCTCCTCTCTTCCTCCGTGTCATTATCATCATCTTCCTCGCATGGCAGCGCCTCGACAGAGCCCAGGCATCCATCCCCACATGGGCCATCACCTCGGAGAACCTCTGAACTGGACCCGCAGTGGAGAGGGGAGTCTGTAGTTATGCAGAAGTGTATTGCATACAGGTCAAAGAACTTTTAAACCACATGGGGAGTTTTGATTCCTTTCTTAGGAAAGGGGACTGGCTCAGCAAAGCCAGCACAAGCCAGCAGCTTAACCTTCATTTTGGAAAGAAATTTAAGGGTAAAACTATGCATCCATCCACCTTCATCAGAAGGCTCCATGAGCCTGGAAGTGATGCAAGCGTTTATTAGTTTAGCACAGGGGCACTTGCTGCTTGTCCTGATCATTTCCAGTTCCAGAACAATCAATCCAGCTCACTGCTCACAGAAAGTATTCAGCTCCGAAGGTAAACCCTCAAGAGACCTTACTGAGCAGAGGACTTCCTAACCCCACATGGCACTCACCTTGGGACGCGGGGAAGACTTCCTCCCAGCTGTAATGGGCCAGGTTAATTGGCTGTCGGAGCCAAGGGACTAGCAGTAACTCCTGCAGCGTTGTCCGTTCCACGGGGTCTGGGTCCAGCAGCCCGGAGAGCAGCAGGTATAGCTCTGATGGGAGACGAATGAGGACCAGGTGATGAAAAGCGATGGGCCAACGCGACAGCAACTGGCAGTTCTCTCGGTGGTAAATGTGGATACCTCATGACGCCAGTACAGACACTCTGTTAACGACCCTGGATTAACTGTGCAAATGCATAACCGATAGGGATATCGCGATATAATCCTAACCATACGATACATGCTCAATCTCTAAGCGTAAGGGCGTAAACATTTGTCCGGAGTCTGGCTTTTCAGTACTATATGGACGTTTAATTATACCCACGATTTGGTAAGCAGATCAGTAGCATGCCTAAAACATAAATGACATGATGCCCATAAATTAATAATCCATATAAAATTTGGCATAACCACATATCATAAAAGTGTCAGACTTCAAACTGCAAAACATACCACAACACGTCTTTACCTTGCTTATCTACAGTATCTGCTCTGTCAAAAGATGCTGTGGCAGTTGAGCTGTCCCTGCGCTTAGAAATCGCTTCCATGATTTATCAAAAAAAGGTAGCATGTGCTCCTCTAACCAAACTGAATAATGAGTGCATGAGCCACATGACAGCCCTAATAGGCAACATTACATATACTGCGCGTCAACTAGAAACAGGAACACATCACATTAGTAAAGAAGGGGTCTGCCCACAGACAGGAGCAAAGAGAGACGAACCCCCCCCGTACCTTCTGATATAGAAAAGGGGGGGCACAGTTGTGCCTTTAGGGCCTCCTCCACCTCACAGAAGGGATTTTCACCGAAAAGCAGAGTGTAGAGCAGAACCCCTAGAGACCACATCTCCAGCTCTGGGCCCTCATACCTTCACAACAAACAAATGCAAGAGAGCAGCTACAGTGAGGCGTGTAGACAAAGCTTTGGTTCTTTCACGCCAGCAACCCCGCTGGGAAACGCTTCCGCTTCCCAGGGAACCTTTCAAAAGTCTGTTAGTTGAGCTGAATAGCAACTGACTTTCTCAGACTCGCTTTGACATTTCCACCTCCGGTTCATTGACATGCTGAGATACATACGGGTTTCCCAGCAGCACCTCCGGGGAACAATACTCCAGCGTCCCACAGAATACGTGGAAGAGCTTCCCGGGCTGCAGGAAGGTGGCCGAGCCAAAGTCGATCAGCCGGATGTGGAAGTGCGTGTCGATGATGATGTTCTCGTCTTTGATGTCTCTGTGTAGGATGCTCCTGTCCCTTAGGTAACTCACTGCGGCCACCAGCTACAGCAAGGAGAAGGACTCCTAAGATGAGACTAATGGCTATATGTAATGCAGCGGTTCTCAATCCTGTTCCTGGTGCCCCACCTCTGCCAGAATGTTTTCATTCCAACCTAACCTCAATTAAGGTCAAATGTTCTTTAAAAGGCTAATAATGAATGTGGCAGGCTAAAGGTGTTGTGGGTTAGAATGGAAACATTCTGGAAGTGGGATGCCAGGAGCTGGACTGAGAACTACTGATGTAGTGGAACAGGATCTAAACCACCCCCACCTGTCTGAAGATGTAGCTGGCCAGAGGCTCATCGAGATGAGGCTGACGGTCGATGAACTCAAACAGGTCCAGTCCCTCACCATGTTTCTCCATCACCATTTGGAAGAAGTTCTCATTCTCATACACCTCCAGCACCTGAAGAGAGGAATATACTGGTTTCTGTAATCAGTCAAGTTAGCCGCTCTCTATCATACCCTATATGCCATAACACGAGACCTCTAGTGGACTTAGTGACACATTACGTTTATTTAGTAATGTCCATCTCTACCCTGGACAACCACGAATAGCATCCAAAGATTCCAATAGCTCTTCCAAAGCTTCTTCACCTACTCCTCATCCCTGCAGCCAGACTCCTCACCTTCACAATGTTATTGTGCTGGACCCGGGCTAGTATGGCGATCTCCTGACTGACCCGGCCCATGTCGGGGTCGTCCACCCAGCAGTCGCTCACAACCTGAGCCTTTTTGATAAACTTCACCACAACCTTACAGAAAAGAGTCAAAATCATATCAGTGAACAGGAAGCTAATTAAAACTCAAAAGATGGAGCACAAATACATCCTGATATTACTCCTTGTTTCAATGGAAAAACACCCACCTGTGTGAACATATTTCACTGTGAAGCTTTACATCTTTAAATCTTACATCACCATCTTACATCTTTTCCCCCGCTTCTGAGAAGACATCACTATTCCACGCCGTAACCGATGGCGACCGCTAGCTACACTCCCACCTCCTTTCCGCTGGCTCTCCTGCATGCCTTCCACACGAAACCGAAGGCCCCCTTGCCCAGGGCGCAGATGGGGCTGTACTCCTCTCCAAATTTGCCATCACAGGCATGAGACTGCTCAAGATCCTGGGTAGAGCGCAGGGTCTCCAAGGTCTCCCCCTGTGCCGTCTGCTGGATGGCCTACACAGACGCAAATTTCGTTCTTAAAGATCTAAGGAAACGGGGAATGGGATTCGAACCCATAAACGTGACAGGTTCCTAAACCACTGAGCATTCATTCCCAGATATTAATTTAAACTAACAAGTATAATGCTTCTGTCCAGGATGAACATTTAAACCCACTGGATTAGGTGTGGTGAGGGGAATGGATTTCACCTCGCCAAGACTCCAGGCAGAAGCGTCCTGCAGCGAGGTGTCCTCGGTCCCTGTATCGCACCGCAGCTTCGCCGCTGGCTCCTGAACGGGCTCCGCATGGTGCCTCCTGGCCAGCCACAGGCAGAAGAGCGGCTGGCCACAGGGGAGCTCCACCCTGCGGATCGCCATCTGCACGTCTGAAGCAACGGCACAGGCATGTCAGTGCCGCTCTGGGCCGCATTTAACATCCCCGTCACGATACCCCACTTCCAGATATTCAGCAGGCATAAGCAGGCCTAACAAGTGACAGATCCACTAAATGTCAGAAATTATATGACTTGGCTATGTCAATGGTTCCTAGCTCAAGAGAGAGCTCATGGGAGTTAAACATGTCCTGAGGGCAGAGTGATGATTGGTTATCGCTCTGAACCAATCAGATTGTAGAGAAGGTGGGAGCAACCAATCAGTTGTCATAGTCCCTCCTCCTCTAGCTGCTTGGACCCACCTCCTCTAAAGTTTGTTTGGATCATTTTTCGTTCTGCCCTCAGAAGAACAGCATCCAAGTGTCAACAATCTAACCACCTAAGCACTAAACATTTACTTAGTTATTTACATTTTATTAAAGTATCTTCAGTAGCCAAAAATCTGAAGGAGAGCAACGCACCGAGCCTGGAGCCATCCCTGTGGTAGCAGTGACCCTCAAAGCAGCCCTCCACAATCCTGTCCGGGGGGTCCGCGTTCCATGGCGTATTTGGTCTTCGCTTTTGCTTTTTTGGGGTTGAGGTTGCTGGGGTACCAGTAACCATGAGGGAGGCCGGCATGCCCTCGTTTCTTATGCTGTTGCCAGGGATCTGCGCCTTGGCGGCCACGTCAACACACAGCGCTTCTTGCTTTCTTCCCAGTGAGCTGTTGAAGCTACCCCCCATAATTCTGGGATTGGTTTGCTCCACATGGCTCTCACCCTGCATGTCGGACTCCACCATGTATGGTGAGGGGGTGCGGAGCAGCTCAGCCGTGTCACAGGAAGCCCGCGACAGGTCTGCGGCTGGCAGCTCCAGGCTGCTGTTCAGGTCCAGGTCGGCGAGTGCTCGTGTCACCAGGTCTCCATTGGAATCCATTTCCAGGAAGCAGCTACCAGAGTCCACCGGCAGGGCTGGCCTGCGATCAGGACGCATGTCCTCCGTCCGTGGACCGGAGCCACCCGCCCACTTCTCACAAAACCCGGAGGATGACCGACTTCCCAGAGATATGACCTCGAAGCTGGAATTGTCACCGTCGTCTGTGCTACAGCAGTGGTGACCCAGCTCTTTGGCAGAGCCTGGCACGGCCCTGGGGCACCCAGCAGGACCAATGCCCCGATCTTGCTCTGGGGCAGACAAGCAGCTTACATTCTGGTTCTGCAGCTTCTCTGGGCCCAGGGTCTGCAGAAGGGCACTGGTATCATCAGAACCCTCTCCCCTATTAAGTCTGGGACACACTAGGGCTGCCTCCTCCAGAAGTTCAGCAGTTGCTTCTAGTCTAGAAGAACAAGGACCAATTGGAATGCATCATGGGGGATTTTAAATTCTTTCATTTTATAATGGTTTCAGAGCAAGATCTATATAGCCAACTGTTTTTCTTTAGTTTTAATGGTAACACTTCACTTAATGAGCGCAAATTTAGTAAAAATTCAGTTACTACTGAAGCACAAAACATAAATCATGAACAAATACAGTCTACTTGTGACAAAAGATGTTACAATTCATTAACCATGAACAAACATAAGATCATTATTTCACTTGTGTTATTCTTTATTTGCTCCTTCAGTAGTTTACTGTTTACAGAATATAGTAACAAATATAGTACAGTGTTTCCCCTACTATAATATTAGGAGGGCACCCTGCCCCCCCCCCCACCTGAAGTTAAAATTTAATTTTATTTTCTATATAGCGCCAGACCACAACAGAAGTAATTTAAGGTTATTGTCCTTTTATCAAACAAGCTAAATAGGCTTATGTTACTTATCTTATACACACACACACACCAGCTTGTATTTTTTTTCCTCTACATAATTTCTTGTTTACAGTTCTCAGAGTTCCACCCCAATGCACGCGCACGCACACACACACACACACACACACACACACACACACACACACACACAGGTGAGCACACTCCCACCAGCGGACGGAGAGCACGCGTCGGAAAGTGTGTCGCGTCAACCACTTGAAAAGCAGACAAAAATATCTGAGGGTTTTTTTTTTACGCTCCCAGGGTGGTGAAGATAGCAACACTCGCTCTCCTGCGAGTAGCAGCTGGTGTAGCTCTCCTACTCTGGGTCCAAAAACGGAGAAGAGCCCAAGTGCTGTATGCATGTTCACTTGTTATACTGACTGGTGTCATTAAAAGAAACCATGAATCCTGTTGCTGTCCATCTACCCCCCCCCCAAAGCTGGGGAAACACTGCAGTAACTGCTTCAGAATAAAACATGCATCATGATCTGTTAATGATGAATTAACATGAGATAAGTGCATACTACATTATTTGTGCCTCATCGAGTACAGTGTTACCGCTTTAACATTTGGGTCAGCAAAACACTCAAGCCTACCGCTCGCAGGGTGTGGATGCCACTGCAGGAGAGGAGATTGCAGATGGGATCCCGCCCTGGTTCTCCAGGTGCTCATTAGCTCCGGGGAAGATCATCTCTCCAGCAGCCCCCTTCTGAACAATCACAGCGTCCCCAGCAAGCAAAGTGCTGGGGTCTGCAGGAAGAAAGGAGTCCTGAACTTGAACTGAACCGCCGGATCATTAGGGGGGGGATACAATCACTTAATATTAACGATTTATACATTTTAAAACGCATTGGAGGAAATTAAATGAGAGGTGCACGAAACTGACTGAAGGAAGTCAGTAATCGTGAGTCATGATACTTTAAATAGAAAAGACAGCTTACTTTCCTTCAACAATTAGGTACCTATGGAATCCAGAGTATTAAGGAGGATCGGAAAAACTATAGCATGACTATGGTAAGAAGTGCCAAGAGGAGCAGTTTTTCCAGGCCTACCTTTTCCACCTGGTGGTTCTACTGATACAGGAGGAAAGAAAGGCGGAGCCATGCTTCCAGAGGGAGGGTTTCTGCTACCAGTGTATCTATAGGGGTCTTATTGAAAAGAGAGAGCCTTTTTAGCAGCCTGGATATCCCACATGCATCCCAAAATGCCCATACCCCGTGATTTTGGTTACCAGTGTGGGTGCCAGAGAGGCTGGAACAGCCAGTTTGAGCACGGAGGCCTTCGTCTATGTCGGATTGGTCCTCGCTCCTACGTCTGTGGAGTAGGGTGTCGCTGGGGCTCCCCTCCGCGACGCACAGGCTGTCGTAGAAGCCGGGCATCAGGAAGGTGATGCTCTGTGGAGAGCGTGAAGCGGGCCGCAGGTCACACACTCGCACACGGTCACGCTTGTGCGCGCGGCTTGGCTCCGCCGCTGTACCTTGTCTTGCAGCTCGGCGCTGGCGTAGCCGAAGAGCATGAGGCCAAAGTTATCGTTGATGCTGCGTATGGAGCCATCAGGCCGCAGTGTTAGGAGCCCGCTGAGAGCACAGAAGACGTGGACCGTGCAGACGTACAGGGGCCTCGGATGCGGTGGGGGAAGCCAACGACCCTCTGGCAAGAACGGGAGCAGGGACAGACTAATAGGAATGCACTGGCGGTATTTTTTATTTTTTTTCGCGATTTTTCAAAATGCTCACCCCGCTAGCTCACCGTTACGATCAGAAGCATCGGAGCGCCGTACGCCCAAGCCATCCTGGGACCCCTCACTCGGCTCAACCAGTTCCTTATGATCAACCACAACTTGCAGCTTGGCGCACACTGGGAAAAGGGAGCCCGTCCTGCCCCTTCCGGTCACTTGCTGGACCTTCAGCATCTATGTAGGTGGGTGGATAGGAGAAACAGGCTAACACCACTCATTAGTGCAAATGAAAGGACTCTCATTAAATAAATCACATCAAAGTACTAGGGTATGCAGGAACCTTTTGAAGAGGTGTCAGTGGCAAACAGTGAAATTTATAGATTATAGGGCGTCTTCAGAGAAGGGCCTTACGTTTTGATACGGTTTAACCTCACCTTGGGTAATATCTCACAGCTCGTCGGAACCAGCAGCGACGGAATCAGCTCGTGGACAGACAGTCCCACCATGTCACTGACATGCAGGTAACCATGGAGATGAGCAAAGGCCAGGTCACAGCCGAGGACCCTTCCCTAATTAAATCACCGGGTAGCAAAACAGGAAAAGCTGTAAAATCAGAGAATCATTACTCGTCAGTCATAATGGTGGAAACTCACATTGGGTGCAAAGGTCACATGGCCTTCTATTCTCTCCACACGTTCCAGCACGACCAGACTACGGTGCCCCTCTAGAGTCAACCTCCTGGCCCACACGGACACAGGAAACACCTTCCCATTCTTGCTCATTGCATCAACCTGAAACATAAGCACAAAAGTTTAATTACCTTAGTGATCCGTATGCTTGACGGATCTTTTCAGTCAAAATAATTCCAAGAGCTTCAGTCACCGCTAGGGTTGCAAAGAGGTGGGAAATTTCTGGAAAATTCTCATGGGAAGGTATGCTAGGGATTTTGGGAAATATTCCAATTTGGAAACTTCCTATGGGAAGTAACGGGAAAATTCCTGGAATTTTACAACCCTAGTCAACACACATTCATTTCAAATACAAAATCTGAAATTAATTTGATTATGCAGTTATGGCAAATGTTAAATTTACTACAGTTTCCCCTTAATCACAACAGCAACCAGCTACATAACAAAATACTTTCTTTAAAGGAATCCTACCACTTTTCCAGATACAACGACGAGTGTCCCATTAATTTTCAGGTGCTCCTCCCCCAGCGCTTCTTCTAGGGACTGACTGGTCGTCTTCAAGAACCAGGAAAGCTTTGACCCAATCAGGTCATCGCTGCTGTACTCAAATAGCTTGCAAGCCTTTGCATTGGCGACCAATATCTGTAAAATGATCACAAAAATTATTTGACTGTCCCAGAGAAGATAGATTTCATGTAAATGTGCACCAGAGACCTGAGGCATATACCTCTGTGGTCTTGGTGTCCACAGTGAAGACCGCTTTGTTGGGATTGTGGAACGGAGGGGGTCCAGAAAGGACAAAGCCCCCACGATGCAACTGGTCCAGCATGGAACTCTCAGACCCATCACAGGAGCCGGAAAATAAGCCGGACTGGTTTCTCTCTCCGGGAGTGTCTGACAACCGGACGTTTCGCAAAGGTACCCAACTGTAGCTGTAGGAGTTGAGAGAGTCACCTAAAGAAACAAGTGGAGGAAGATGTAAACAAGTGGAAATACAAAATCAACAAAATAGAATGCATAATCCTCCTTCACCCTAGAGCAGTGGTTCTCAACCTTTTTTTGCAGTGGGCCGCACTATGTCCAAGTTCAAGTCTCACGGGCCGCATATT
>JAODKF010000032.1:161320-174976 GCA_026779585.1 Mormyrus proboscirostris | reverse complement strand
TATTTTTATTTTTTTTATATGGTCAGCATCGCGGGCCGCATTTGCATTTGTGACGGGCCGCAGGTTGAGAACCACTGCCCTAGATGGAAGATCTGATGTCACAGGCATCAATCTATGAATGCACAAAATGCCCATAAACTCAACCGTTAACAATATGGGGAGAAAAAAAAGGAGGCTTCATCGGTCCAAACGGTTTGGAGTTTTCGGAGATCTGTGTTAATTACCATTCATTCACAAAAAGAAAAAAAACAAACACACAGTGCAAGATATGACTACTGTGACATAGCCCTAATTTGGTTTGTTTATTATTGTATGACGGCGACAATCCTAATGATCAGAGATCATAGCAAAATGCAGCCTCCCTGACCTGACAGGGCGCTGTTCAGGCGCCAGTACCGCAGCCCGAAGGTCCCCCTCGCCGAAGGCCTCCGGGCGCAGGGGAAAGACCGATTCAGCTCCAGCGATTCGTCAGACGGCGGACGCGAGCCGGGGCCCGAGCGCACGCAGCCGGCGGCTTGGGAACTGGGGACGGCCATCTGCGACGTGAGCAGCGGCCAAGGAGCAGCCAAAAAAGGGGAGTTACTGTAGTAAAGGGGTAACCAGCAAAGCGGAATACTGACCCAAAATTAATGCAACCGACTTATTTTCCTGGGCGCTACGAATTGCTGGGTGACAGCAGGGAAAACATTTCAAAAGAAAGCTAAAGTTAACAAAATAATGGCGTACGTCCATATCTTTACCTTTTTGTGCCAATCAGCACGTAGCCATTGAGCGAACAGGATTATTTCAATTATGTCCCGCTTACCTCACGTCGGTAAACAGCTGGGTTTTCCAGATTTTCTCGGGATGCGTTCAGGGATTAAAAACCTAACAAGCGACACCGGGACGGAGTAGAGACCGCAGCCTGAAAAAGTTTGTACACGCCATTCACCGATTAAACGTAGACAACACTTATATCACTCCACATACAGATAACTTTCAATGAACGGTTAGCCCTGACGCTAACTTATGCCGAGACACTTTCAGCTTGCGCGGGAGCGTTTGAGCAGAGCGAGGTGTTGGAACTGACCAATGAGAGCACAGAGATTCCAAAATTGATGTTGATGAAAGCCAATGAAATCGCTGGGTGGCCGGTCTGCGTTTTGTTTAGGGATGGCGGTGGTTTCTATGGGAACGCCTTAGCAGTTACCTGTTGAACTATATTAAAATGTACTTAAAGTCACTGGTGGATCTGGCTACGTCATATAATATTATTCGTTTGGCAAAACAGTCATTTTTGTTGAAACATAATTATGTGGTAAGCGACAGCACAAGAGAACGGAAATGCATTTTCAGCTTGAGGGCTGGATTTTGTGTTGCTTCACGTACATCGTAGTACTGTAGCATGGTGAAGTGTCATTGTGGGCAGCTGGTGTTAAAGAAACATCAAAAGCAGTTTCAGTAGATCTGTTTCCTGATGCGTTTAAAGCAAACGCCCTAGTGTTTATCAACCCCTGCTCGATTTCGTAAACCAGCGTTTCAATCAAAACGTGGGTTCAGTCTTTAAAGACGCGGACTTTGAGAACCGGAACGCAATGAAACAGTGTTTTTCGTAGAACACAAACGCGATTGTATTCATATCTTAGTGGAGACCGTCCTTTCATTTCTATGAGCAAAACTCAAATCCCAACTGTGTGAAAACTTCAACCGCTACCCAGGCCTAAGCTTAATCATAAGTAACAAAACAAAATACAAGAGTTTTGTCTATTTTAGTTTTTTGATTGACGATTTTTTTGAAAATGTTTTTACTCTTGTGGGAACTAGATAATGGCCCCAAAAGGTAAAAATAACATTTTTTATCACATTGTGAGATACATGCCACACATACACACACAAGCTGGTCTTCCTATCTAAATGGGGACTGTCCATTAATTTTAGGAAAAACCCTAATCCCAATCAGGACATCCCTCCCCCCTCCCCCACCAACACACAGTATTAGTTGCCCATTTGCAATGAAGAGCTTTGTGAGACGAGGCGTCAATCAATTTCTGATAAATAAAACCCAGAAAAACAGATGTCACTTCATTATACTTTTTATATCGAATACTTTTATTTAAAGTCAGTTTTGAGGTCACCTTTTGCCTCCATTGTTTCCCTTTGAAAAAACAGGTTACTAAAGGAAGAAAAGGCTAGTTGATTCTGTCTGTAAACAGTGCAGTCAGCATTCTAGTGCAATTTTCCTTAGTGCACTCTGTTGTAAGTGCAACCGTGCTTAACACACAGTAGAATTCTAAAGGCAATGCATCAATTGTCCAGTAACAACAGATAATAAATTCTGCTCATTGCTGATCTCAAATCAATTTTTGTAAATTCCTGTGATAACACAAATAAATAAATGTCCGGCCTTCAACAAATACGGTAATGTGATCTTGTGTAGTTTGAGGTAAAGTTCGCTTCTCTGTCCACAGACTAATTCATTGTTTCCCCCACCCCTCAATGTCCAGGGTTATGTGGATGCAGCGCCTTGTACGGGAACCACTCTCCGGATGTGCGTGTACGACTTCCTCAGTGTGACGCTCCCATGGTGGGACACTCCGCGGGGGAGAACGCACTCCTCCGTCAGCTTCTGTGCTTGCGGGTCCCAACACAGCACTGTGGCGATCACTTCATTTCTCTCATCGCGCCCCCCGGTGATGAAGAGCTTATTGTTGCAGGCGGCAAGCCCACAGCTGGCTCTCTCGTGATTGAATAGCGTCACGGTGCTCCAGAAGTCCTCCAGGGGGCAGTAGCAGTATAGCGCCTTCATAGCACCGCCTAATTGAAGAAAAGTTTGAAACAAAGACAGAAAAATTATTGTCATGAAAGTCATGCTTCGTACTGCTTGAACACGCTATAACTTCTCGGAAATGTACAACACTTTAGATAAAAGCAACTACTAAATAAATTAAATGATGATGCTGACCTGCTACATAGATGCAATCTTTGAAGGTCACAGCATTTATGCATTTGGCTTCAATGGGCATCGGCGCCTTAAATGTCCAATTTTTGGCAGAGGGGTCGAAACACTGTAACTTGTCTGTGGCCAACTTGCCGTTGGGGCCGCCCCCGATCACGTACAGCTTGTCATTGTGACTCGCCGTGGCGAAGGAGCTCACACTCAGCAAGAGGGGTTCTTCCTGTGACAAACGCACATGGGAAGAAATGGGAAGGACTTGTGACAACAAGCGACGGGTGACAAGCCGGTTGGGAAACCATGAAACTGTGTTTTCGGATGGGTTGGATCCTGAAGACAGTGTTTCGTATTCAGAAGAGTTGACCGGATTTTCAGTTGCGTACAGCTAACATTAGTGCTAAGTGGTAAGATGTCATGACCCAGTTAAACCATACCTCTGTCCAGCTGTTGTGAAAGGGGTCGTAGGCCTCAATGCTCTTGTGCCTCTGAGCACCATCAAACCCACCCAGCACATAGACCTTCCCTGCCAGGACAGCCATTTTGTGTCTCCAGCGCCCAATGTTCAGGTACTCGATCTGGATCCACTTGTTGAGGGCTGCGTTGTACTTCCATGCGTCATGTTGGGTCTCCTTTCCTCCTTTGGCATTGGTAGAAAGACGCCAGGTGAAAACATACTGCAATTACTTACTGTGACTTTGAAATCTGAGCAGAGACAAAAACTACTTCAGAGTCAATGTACTTATGCCTCTGCATGGAATGCCAAATGCCGATCTGTGAATTCAACTATAGATTTAAAACTGCCCTTCCTTTAAAAGGAAGTGAACATCCCTACCCATAACTGAATACCCTCACTAAAGGGCTCTTCAAATTTGGCCTTGAATTCCAAACCCAGGCCTTGTTTTCAGTTCTCCCAGGTAGTTAGTTTAATAATTACAGATTCTGACTAGGCACAGAGGCTTCACACCTGGCTTATGGTTCAAGGAAGGCTGGAAAACCAGCGGCGCTCAGCCTATGACAATTGTGATTTGAACAACCCTGCCACACTACAACAGTTAAGGCACAGACACGGCCTTAAGCAGAAAGTGGTGTACTCCTCTCATCAGATACAGGCAATACAATATACTTACAATATTATATCTTGTTGTTGCTTTTGAGCTCACTGGAGTTTTACTTACACAGAAATGTTCTGAGGAAAAATGATTGGTTCATGGAGAAATAACCAATCAGATTACAGAGGAGGTGGGTCCAAGTAACTAGGGGAGGTGGGACCAACCACTCAGATCTTGGTCTTTTTTTTTTTATTTGCCCTCAGAACATTTTTGTGTAAATGGAAGTCCTATGAGCTGCTTTTGCTTCTATTGACCATTATCTTCTATTACATCTATATAGTTAAGGGTGGGAGAATACATGGCTCACCCACCTGTAAGGAACACCTCATTCCTGAAGGTGATGCAGGCAAACTCCACCCACTTCCTGTTGTCCACCTCCACCTCCATCTCTGTGATTGGAAGCTTGGCCACCTCCAGGCGGCTCCTGCGCAAGGGGTCCAGGCAGGTCACCTCAGAGACAAACTTCTCATCCTTGGTGCAGCCCCCAATGATCATGAAGACCTCGGACTGGAATTCCCTCTCCCGTGGTTTGGTACGCTCCGAGACAATCTGGAGTTGGATGCGGTCATTCAGTTGCTTCATATGTGGAGAATGATCAAGCAATTCATTCCAGAAGGTCACCCAAATGTACGTGTGGTCTGGGGTGGGATTGTTGGTTTGGGGCCCCACTCAAAACGTCACTCTGGGCCTTCAAAGATGTTTCAAAAGCTAAATAGCTAGTGAGTAGAGGCAAAAATCGTATCTAGCTAGCTGGTATGCAGAAGATGCTGCTTCAGCATCTCCTAAATAAGGTAGGTGTTAATTTAATATTCAGCGTAGTGACTAATTCTGGCCAACAGGAGGCCCAACACGAATGTGTGTTTTGAGGGGTGACTGACACCACTGCTGCATGTGCTTACATTATTCTTATTTTTGTAGCTTTTAAATTATGCAGAATATGATGTCATTGCTTGGAACCTTCTAGTTCAATACATTTACTCAGGGGCTCTGTAAAGGGGGGAGGAGTTAGGATTCCAGGGGCCCATAAGACTCATCTATGCAGCTAGACGCTGAGTCTAAGCAGTCATGCAGGAGACGTCTTCTGTTATGTTAGGATGGGAGTTGTGTACTTTGGGTGTAAATGCAAGCTTACCTCGCTCCCTGATAAGTGGTACCTACGGGCCTCCTGGAGTAGGGGGAAAGCCTCAGGACACTTCTGTATCAGGGGGTCCCCTTCCACTTTCTCCACAAAGTACCAGGGGTCCACAAGGGGCAGTCGCACGTAGTGCAGGAGCCGGGCCAGTAGGGGCAGCCTCTCGGCCTCGCAGGCTCGTACCCAGAGCATGGCCGCCTCGTACACCTGCTCCTCCTGGGTCACGTTCAGGTCGTCGCGCTGCAGCAGGTTTGCCAAAGACTCCCCCGGAAAGTCCAGGAACTCTTCGTGCGACACCACGCAACCGAAAGCCTGGGTGATGTAGTTCTGGACGTGGACCTTCAGGGGCGTGAGGGAGTGGGCGTCGGCCAGTCGCAGGACGCCCACACAGTTTTCGGGCAGGAGCGCGTTGGTCAGGAAGCTGGAGCAGGCCTCGACCATGCGCAGAAACTGCAGCCACAAGGAGGCGCAACTCAGCTTAACTCTGATAGTTTTTTGATATACTAGATCGTCCTACGACCGGGAGCCTGTTTCACCAAGCAGGATTTCTTGCTTAGCCAGATAACCTCTTGGATTTAATATAGTCTGGACTAAATTGACTTTATTTTTGTTTGCTTACGTTTAGGCCAGACTACCATAAATCTGACAAGTTATCTAGCTAAATAATAATGTAACAGGCCTCTGGCTAAATTTGAGCCATATCTGATTTAAGCCGGGACAACAGACAAGGTAAAATAAAACAAGTATAAGTAAACATGTAAAATAAGCTTTTGAGAAAGGGGCTTTAGGCTGTCCCTCTGTGTTCAGATTCTCCACCTGCAGCCCCTCCCCAGCTGCACGAGTTAAAATGGGCAGAGCGAAATCGTTCCGTGCATAAACAACAGCGGGCGAATCGTTTTCAGTTCCCCAATTAATGGTTTTAATGGTTTTAATGGCAACATGTGTCTCTGCTACAGCGCAACAGGAGACACCTGAATTATGTGGAAAAGATATACATGATATTTGATGTTGACTGCAAGTTTTTTAAACAGAATTTTAAAATGTGACTTTCTTGCTTTTCTGTATTCTAGTTTATGTGCGTTTCTACTATAAATTCATAAATAGACAATTCAACAATCATATTAAAATAGTAATGCTATGTGAATACACTGTTGTATCTACTTTATATTCTTTCTGTCTGTTCCGTAAGACATAAAGTGACTCTGTAACTCTGGTACTGCTGACTCAGAAGGTCGGTTACTGAGTTGTGCCTTCCTTTGTCCAAACAAAACAAACGTTTGGCTGGGACCTGGAAGAGGCTCGCGGCTTCCAGGATCTTCTGGACGTTCTGCTTGGTGATGAGCACTTTGCTGGTGTAGGTGTAGTCCAGCAGAACCGCCATGGTCTCTGCATCCACGCCTTTAATGTGGATTTGCTCCTCGTGTTTCTCTCGAAGATCATTACAGAACATGGCCCTGGAAATACAGGGTACAAGGAGAGTAGAGTAAACAGACAAGAGGCTGTAGGGAAGAGTTTGAAATTGGAAGGGACACTAATAATTTAAATGCGGCAGTCTTTTTTTTTTGGGGGGGGGGCGGTAACTGATGCATTTGACCTTAAGGAGCAAATGAAAGGAGGAGCATTAAGGAGCATTAAGGAGCAAATGAAAATAGTAATAAATAATAATACTAAATGATAATAATGATACATTTATTCCAGACCCTGGGGGGGACAAATGAAGCCAAATTGAATATTGGGGGTACATGCCCCCCCCCCGGTTCTCCCTGGTACCTAGGACCTGGTGCTGATTTAATAACATCACATCTGCTCATCCCAAAGTGGTGTCAATTAACATTTCTTTCTTATTTGAGGCATTGACAGGACTCACCTGAAGTAATGGCTTGCAGCAGCGAGGACCACACGGTGACAGGGAAACTGCCGTCCCTCCACATGCAAGGTCACGTCTGTGAGAGACTGCTCCATCCGGAGGCTCTCCAGCCCGCTCTGGAGCTGGGTGGAGAGGCCCGAGTCATCAAACTGAGCGCGACTCTCGTGCCCTTCCTCCTGCCCGGAGGTCTCCAGGAGGCTTGTTGCCCCGACGGGCTGGTCTGTGTCTGAAGCCTGATGCCGGAGAGGATCTGCGTCCTTTGCCTCTGAGTCACCCATCTCAGCTCCTCCAACCTGAGCCAGAGGTGCGGAGAAACCTGCAGCAGTGACCCCAAGGAAGGGCACCGCAGAGCGTGGGCCGACAGCAGAGCCGCTTACGGTGTCTAAACATCGAAGCGGCTGCTCCTCTGCTGTTCAGCGCGGCAGCAAAGCGTCAACTCGACAGCAGCGAGTTGGGTGACTTCCTGAACATGTGACTTGTTTATCACTTTTGGGTACGTGCAAAAAAAGAAAAAAAAAAAAAGAAAAGGAAACTGAATATTCACAACAACCACTGCCAGGGCTCATCGGCTCTCAGGCAACTGAGGACCTCAAACACCAGCGGCCCAAAGCTAAAGAAAAAATAACAGAGACTCACACTTGCATCGAAAGAGAGCTGACATACACGACGAGCCTAAAACAAAAATGTAACCAAAGATTCCCAAAAGAGCAAAACGATTCTTTAAAACCATGTGATTAACAAGCTCAGTTGGGTGACACCTGTGTCAGATGCTTTTCCTTTCAGAAGTCTTGGCAGAATACGCGATGTTAGTAGAGCAGGGGCGGACTATCTTCTCCGGGGGGCCCCCCTAAGTGGGCCGTCTATTTTTTGGAGCCGAAAGAGAAATGAGGAACATCAATAATCTTCTAATCAAATGGCAGGGCGCCGGAGGGAAAACTTACCAATCAGGGAGGGTGCAGGATTACTTTTCGTAAAAACTGCAGATCAGGAGGGGGAAATCAAGCCGGCAGATTGATGGCCCAATTTAAAAAGTATAATCATTCCCTCTTTCGCTGTGACCCTAGGCCTTAGCTCGGGACAGCCTATGTCTTACTCTACCCCTGAGGATTCAAGGATTCAAGAGCTTTATTTGTCACATGCAAGGTACACAGTCCAACTATAACCTGCAGTGAAACACGAGTCTGTCAGCTCCGCCATGGTAGGAATTAGTGAATAATTAGTGAGGCTAAGGTTAGTCTTGATTTTTTGCATACATCCATTTATTTGTGTTCTCTCCGTGACCGTTCACCACTGTAGCAGGATAGCATCAAAGACACGGGAGATGAAATGCTAACCTTGTATCTTTCCGCCATTTTCTTCTTCTGTTCCATTGGCAGTGAAACAACTGGTACCACTGCACTCTAGCAGGGCATGGGCTCCAGTGTGAAGCGAGCGCTGGGTAGCGTGATGTCTCAAAGGAAGGATATTCCATCACAGCCGGGACAGAGGGCAACTTTGTCAATACTCTCTTCATGGGCCCCCCCGTATTTGCAGGCTCCTACATTTGCCTTATGGACAAATGAATTGACCACCAATCAGTGACTTTTTATTTGCATCTGTCTTCATGAGGTCACAAGGTCACGGAAAGACCTTCTGAAGACCATCAGTTTAGTTACAGACTTCCCACTTAATGCATCACCAAAAATGGTAATTTCTTAATCAACAGAAGAGATGTTGTGATAGGGCACATGTGGTTTAGGTGGGAAAGTTGGGTGAATTGGCCAGATGTTGTTTATAGAACAACATGCAAAGCACACAAGGTACGGGACCGTGACGACAAGTGACTGCCAGAGATATACTATTTTTTACATTTAGTTTTGTTTTTTTTTTGAGAAAGCAGGGTCAGCCAGTCCTCAACGCAATTAAGGGCCTTTGCTCAACAGTCAAATTGCTCACACGACCCTGGGATTTGAACCAGCAACCTACCAATCAAAGTCACTGCATTCTATCATGCTGAGCCCCACACCGCCCCTTTACCAGACATACTTATGACACAAGTCATTGGTTCAAGCAGATTTTTCTGGAGCCACATTTCCCTAATATAAATGATTCAAATAATTGAATGGACAATTAGCAATATAAAGCAAATCAATCACTTAAGTTCCAAGAATCTGTAACAAATGAATTATAATGACTTTGCCAATGCTGCATCAATCATTTCTTCCTCATTGTTCCATTTGTGCAGTTTACTAAGTAACTAGTGATTCCTAGTAGTCAAAATATGTGACCCCTGCCTTGCGCCCATAGCCTGCGGAGTAGGGTTCCAACCCCCCGTAAGCCTGAATAGGACAAGTGATTGCAGAAAATAAAAATCGGTGGAATTTGTCTTGTTTTCTATGCAGCACCCTACTAGACAACTACTAAAACCACCAAATCAGCAATTATATGTGCCCATTCAGTGATTTTTCCACTCATATTTATATTGCATTGATCTTAACCACAACCAATCACTTTTCCTCTCATAAAGTTGTCATCATCATCTACGAAGCGGCAAAAAATTACAGCAATGTCGGTAGCCCTGGTTACAACCATCAATTGTGTGTGTTTTTCTATAATTCGAATTTCTATGATTTCTATGACTGGCAGTGCAAGCTGCCAATACTACTGCTGGACGACTGGCCGGAATTAAATAAGCCGTTACTGAGAACATTTTAAACACCAGGTGGCACTGTTGCTCAATGATGTCAATTCTAATCCTACACCCATTGATGCTATTTCCATGGTTCTTTAAGGGCAGCAGTGAGGAACTAGATTAACCTGTCACTCCAGGTGCGCATTTTGCTAAGGAAGCAATAATTCGAAACCCGGAAAATCCTGAGGCCCTATGTGCAGGTTCTCCACCACTAGCTGTAAAGAAATGGATACATACACAATAATAGCTTACACAATAGGAAATGAAGAAGGAGAATGGTGGACCCATGCATCACCTTGGAGAGGTTTTAATTCTGATTTTGCTCTGAGGGTCACACCTGACCCAACTGACACCGCGTACGCGCAAAAACAGACCGATAGAAAAACAAGCAGCAAAAATCTTACTCAAATTGTGAGAATTGTAAAAATTTATTACACATAATCATTTTATTAAAACGAGGGCACCGACGTCTCAGGTTAAATCTTAAATTAGTGTGGGGGGGGATTACTTTTCTTCAGCTCAAATTCAAAAGATTGTTCTTTGATTTTGTGGACGTGCAGTTTTACTAGCAAAATGAGAAACAGAAAAATTAAACATATTAAAAATTAAGACAACCGTTTCACATATTTTACCTTGTAATACTCCTTGTTAGTTTATACCTATACATATAAAAACAGCAAAATCAGTTTGAGTTTCTATCTTTGTTCTCCAAGTACATAATATACAGAAGCTTAAATTTTAGTCTCCTACTTCCCATGTTATTAAAAGAACTCATTGTACAGTTTTCTGCCCTTTTTTCTTAAATAAAAGTAAAAACAAAATGGCACGAGTGAAAGGAGAGCATTGTTCGGAGATGACTTGAGTTTCAAGTATTATGATACCAACGTGGAGGAAAAAAAAATCTGAACAGATTTTCTGGGGTGGTGAGGCGAAATATGAGCTGTACCCATACCCATTAACATAATCGGGGATTATTAGGACAACAGGGCTCGCCGAATAGAGGCACCCCTGCTTTGCGGGGTCAAAAGGAGACAACCCCCATGCACACTGCCCCCAATGGACACCGTGTGGAATTACAGGCAACACTGAGGCCAGATGGAAACCAAGTTCAAAGGGGGCGAACCCAAAAAGGATTTGGGTGGGGGGGCTAGCGGTTGCTCTTCATGGCGTCCTTGGCTGCGAGGATGAGGGGCGTCAGGCTGGAGAGGGGCTTGGCTACCTTCAGAAACTGGTGCTGTGGGGGAGATGATCAGGAATTACATCAACAGGCATCAACAACGAGCTTGTTCGTTTCATATGGTTTAATCCCTGATACATTCTACAAAGTGAAAAGGCAGATTTTCTATTTGTGCTGTTTCCTGCCTTTTTGAAATCGTATGTTGCACTTCTGGCCACTGAATAGTCTTATTAGGTTCTTGCTTTGTTGCAAGTTAAAGTGTAGCTCCTACCACTTACACATCTACCTGGGCATCCATTGGAAGCTCAGCCTAGCTGATGCCATGACAGCATGTATGTTCGCAATGCATAATCTGTTTCACTTGTATGCTGCATTGGACAAAAGCATCTACTAAATGTGTAAAAGTAAATGGTATAGAGGTATAGAATGTGCACTGACAAAAGGTACCGGGTGATTTTTAATAAATATTGGTAAGATCTGCACATGACATGAACCACACAGAAATGTAAACGTGGTCATAATAGAAGCAAGAACCCATCAGCTTCCGGTTTCAGGACTCACTTGCAGCAGCTCCTTGCCCCCGCCTCTCTTCTCCACATCCATCTCGAGACAGCGGTTCAGAAAGTCCCGGAATACTGGGGAGAGTTTCTCTGGGTTTTGAAGCTCTGGGGTGCCATTAGTGGCGATCAGGTACAGGGCCTGGGGGGGGATGGGGAGGGACAGAGAATAAAATAAAATGATCCAAAACCCTCAGGCTGCATTTTTATGATCTTAGTGGTGATGAATTCCCAGCGTGATGAACTGATGATGCTGATGGTCTCTTGTTAGACATCTAATTGATTGTGTCTGTATTGACCCAGACAGAGTGCTGCACCAAGCCAGAGCATTTCAGAACTTGGAGAAAGCAAGAGCGGAGACCAGAATGTACCTCACCCTTAATGGGTTCTCGTTAAGGTATGGGGGCTCGCCTTCCACCATCTCGATGGCCATGATACCCAGGGACCAGATGTCCACCTTGGGTCCGTAAGCCTTCCGAGTCACGACTTCCGGGGCCATCCAGTAGGGCGTGCCCACCATGGTGCTGCGCTTGCTCTGCTCGGGGGTGATCTGGGCGCAGAAGCCGAAATCGGCTGTGAACGAGAGTAAGAAGCGAAATTGAGGCCAGTTATTACCAAATAAGTATAAAAAAGACTGTGGATGTGGTCACTGTTATGGGGGAAACCCTGAAATCATCCTGATAAAAGTGAGGGAGCTCAACTCACTGAGCTTCACAGAGCCGTCCATGCCGAGCAGCACGTTGTCGCTTTTGATGTCTCGATGGATAACTTGGTTTGCATGCAGGAATTCCAGGGCTTGTAAACACTACGGACAAACGAAGAGACTTCGGTAAAAGACCAAACAAGGACGCAACACCAAACAATGCTGACTCAGATGATTCATCATCACCTCTGACCACCATCATTATATCCACGGTCGGGTCTTTACCTCCCGGCAGACGGCAGCAATCTGAGCCTCGTCCATGCAAGTCTCCGTCACCACATCCGTCAGGGAGCCGCCGGCCAAATACTCCATCACTACAAAGAGCTCCTCGCCCACCAAGAAGCTGTTGGCGCAGTTATGAGGTCAGCAATGAGGTCGTACCCCAAAGCCAGAAGCACACAGGCGTGACAAAATACCTCACCTGTCCAAAAAGTTTACAATGTTGGGGTGCTTCAATTCCTTCATCACGAGGATCTCATTGATGATCAGCTCCTTCTTGGGCTGTTTCTGTAGGTTGATCTGTTTAATAGCAACCTGGAGAGCAAAGTCACCACACACCCTTCAACGTTCAACGACATCTCCAAAGGGTCAAAATCAAGAGCCAGCCAACTGTCCTATAGTGTTTCTACAGCAGGAACAATCTTGAGGGAGCTCACCTCCTGTCCAGTGGCGACGTCGATGGCTGTAAACACAGTACCGGAAGCCCTGGAGGGATGAAGAAGAGGCTTTGCATTGTCATATTTATTTACATCAAATCATTACAGTCAAATGTTGGGTACCAACACAATACTGCAACCAAAAGCAACCCATAGGAGGGTACTCTAGTACCAGGAACATATATAACCACCAAAAGACAATGAGGGACGCTCTCACCCTTGTCCAATTTTCTCGTAACGTGTATATTTTTTCTTAGGATCTCCAATACTGACAATGGTTCCTAGAAGAGACAGGGATATTAGTAAGAATTAATTGTGATTATTCATCATTATCTTCCTCTATAGTGCAAAAGGAGGGGAAAAGCTGAGGAGATGGCCATACTGAGTTTCTCCATGATCTCCTCATCCGTCATCTTGCCCTTCTTCTTCTGCTTATCCGCGGCTTTGGAGGCAACGTCCCCATCTGGACTGGTAGCTGGCGCGGGGATAGGGTTGATGACAGAGCGGGTGTATACCTGCAGATGAAGGGACGGCGACAAGCCAACTCTCATCACTGTCACCGATTCACACTTCCTCAACCTCTTGCCGTAGTGAATCCTTCTTGCCTAATCATCTACTGTACAGGAAGCTGCCTCATATTTCGTTCCCACATACCAGTTTAATGCATAGTTGACTCTACCCACTAAGGAAAAGACAACAAGCTAGTCAGTTATTTTATTTGACATAAATAATATAGTTCATAGTTCCAGCCTTTCTGGGTTCATGTGGTGTCCTATTCCTGCTTTAAAAAAGAACTTCAAATAATGGCACAAAATGGAGAGTTTAATCAGATACAAGTGCAACAATAAAGCA
>JAODKF010000032.1:136765-151799 GCA_026779585.1 Mormyrus proboscirostris | reverse complement strand
CGCCCACTTTTTTTGGTTCAGAACCAAAAGCATTTCATCCAGTGAGGTAGGTCATTCAGCTGAAATAACTGCTTCACGGCGACTACGAGTTCACCAGTACCCAGCTAATACGACGACTGCTTGCCAAATAATATTCATGTATCCTCCAATACAGGAAATGTATTGACTAATTGTGAAATTATAGCCCATACTGACAAAACATACATATGTACGTGTACTGCATAAACAAAGAAGCACTTCATATATGCAATACTTAAAAGCACACGAGAGCGCAGACTTATTTCTTCTTCCGGTCTTGGGTGCAGCGTGGACAATACCTGAGGAGGCAAAGGAAGAATAATACACACGTAATAATTCACGTCTTTCTTCCATTAAAATGAACCAACATTTATTTGAACATATTTCAGGCACTGTGTCATTTAGCCCAAAGGCTGAACACCCACCATTTGCCCTTGGGCTTTGTTGTGAGGTCCACGCAAGCGAAGTGAAACCACTCGATTGGGCACTATAAACGGCAAAACAAGAATGCGGGACAATTCATCGATTAACATCATATAGTAAAACTGTCGACGCTACATAAGATGGCCGAGCCTCATGTAATGTGATATTCCACTATTAAAAAAACAGCTTACTAGTCAAAATGAAAAGCTTGCAGTTCACGTCTTTATTTCACACAAAATAACCCTTGAGTTTATAAAGTTGTTCTCGAGTTTATAAAGCTGAAAGTTCTTTATCCATCGCAGGCAGTTGTACTCGCACAACATAGCCGCAGGTCATCCTATTCGGGAAAGGTTTATTCAACGCCAAGCTTAGAGTTACGCAGTTGTGTGCGACAAGAACCCGCGCCAGGGAGAGGCTCACTCACGTCAGGGTTGTCGCAGCCGATCATCTCGCCGTATGACACTTGGTGACACAGGCAGTACGTCGGCTCGTTGGGGTCCACGGGCATGTCCAGGACGTCGGACGGGTGGACGGCCAGCAGGGAGTTACTGAAGTCAGGACTGAGACAAAGGGAGCAGAGTTAAAACATGAAGGGACTGTGCTGCTGGCAGGCTGAAGAGGATATATATCATTATTTTTGTCTTCATCATTATGAAGATGTATTATGTAATAATGTATATTAATGTCTAAACGCCTTTCACTGTCTAAATGTATGTTGTGCTACTGTAAACCTGCAATTATCTACAGGATACTATAATATACCCATCTACTGACCTATCTAAAATGACATTATACTATCGAAAAACTATGAAAATCCACAAACCAAACAATGCAAAGCACTTTTCTTATATATCCAAGCTCGCTTCAGGGAATCAGACTCAGTCTACCTGCAGCTGATGTTTCTAAGGCTGAGGTTCTCCTCAATTCTAAAATGCAACTGTCTATTGTGAAAAAAACATGAGGGAGGTGTTCAGACCCGTTCTTCATTTTCTTCTTCCTCGGCGAATCTTCGTCTGACCCCTTCTTTCCCCTCGTTCTCGAGCTCCGCTTTTCTTTTGGGTTCTTGGTTTCTGCAAAAACATGGGTCAGGTCTCATTCAGGCCTCTCAAGTAAGACAGCTTTTGGGAATAAAGGGAAACAGGACCAGAAAGATATTAAACAGCAGGCCCATTGTGTACAGGGGCTACTATTCAAGTGACCCACAACGCACCTTTCTGAATGACTGACTCCAATTTTTAATGGCAGAACAGTGGATGCTTCCAAAATATATCACATGACATCGTTTCTTGCTCCCAAAGACATAAAGGTAGGCTTCAGCAAGGGTATGTGGCCCGAGTGTGATAATATGAACATAAATCTATTTACCGTCTCAGCTTATTAGCTTAATACAATGAAAAATGCCACCCAGGATTTAGCCAGAGAGTGAAATAGAACGTGATTAGTCATCCAGATTTATTTTGGTCATGATGTCACAGAGATAAAAGCTGCAGTCTCATCTCGGCATTGTCACAATCACTAATAGCTGTAGCTCCGCCCCTTTCTAGATAAACACGTCATTTACTTGAGGATCTTAAACTCACTGACCTACAAATGCTCTGTGTTTGGGCATCGATATAAATAAGACCCAAATTATTCCACTGCACCCCCTACCCCCCGCAACATGAAGGAAAAAATGGAATTAATGCCAGTGGCTCCCATACTCTTTATATCCTTTCCATCTGGACTCTCGTAACCGCTCATGTCCAGCTTCTCCTTCAGCTCGTTCTCGAAGCGGGCGAGGTCAGCGTCCAGTCTGCGGATGTGCTTGTCCACCTGTGCAGAAAAGGCACAGGGCCGTTCAGCGAATCGCCACGACGCGTCTGCCCCAGCGTCTGTCCCAGCGGCACGGCCCTCACCATCTCATACGTCTGCATGGCCAGCTGCACCTTGTCATCGCTGTACTCCCTGCACTTGCCGTAGGCGCTCTCAATCTTCCGTAGGTGCTCCACCCTCTGCTCGGAGGCCAGCGTCTTCACATTTGCAATGTACTCCGCCGCCAACTTGTCGATCTCCCCCTTTTTCTCTACAGATGGGCACGCATGGAGAGAAACAGGCACGCAAAGTTACATCGGGAAGATAAAATGCTCAGACTGCAATGGAGCACAGCCAGGAATCATGGAGGCGTGTCTCGAAGATGGCACAGGTTTAGGGGCACACAGGTATTTAACAAAACATAGTTGCAGCACATACCTTCAGTCCTGGTGTCCAGCTCACGCATAAGGGTGAAGTTCCTCTGCAGTTCGCACGGCAGGCTTTCAATACCTCGGATAAAGGAAACAATCAACCTGATTCCACCACTCTAAATGTGAAACAACACCCTGCACATCATAGATGATGAACAGTCAACAGATTCCAGTTTCAAAGTCCAAACTAGTAGCTTGTTGTAAGATGCGTTTACAAAGGCCATTAAAACGCATCAGTAGACATTTAAAAAAAAATCTCCTGTTATGTGCGTGGCAACTGGTTTTCAGTAGATGTTAAGGGGAACTATCGGAATAAAAGTAACATTTTAACGTTATAACATTTTAGGGGGACGACTTCAAGCCAGTGAACCTATGCCTTGCTGCCTGCATACATTCACATCCAACATCCATACCAATGAGAATTTACCCATTTTATATTTTGCTTTGGGAACAAAACCTGTCATAATCCCGTCTGACCCCATGTTGAAACAATACAACCCTCGCACAAGATTCATGAGGTGCTATCGCCCGTTTTAATAAAATTGATTGTTTTCATGCTTTACTATCTATGTTTATGAATAACACGCATCTCTTATTATAGCGTTACCCAAACTATCAGTTCAAATAGAAAAGCTGCTAGTATTAAAAGACCAGGCATTGGAAATTGTATGATTAATAATTCGCCTGGAATTAATGTATCGCATTGTTTTACAATGAGATAAACATGGTGATCCGAAACAAAAATCTGCGTTATGAGCGTTACCTAAAAATACACTCAAAACAACAAAATGAAACACGACACCGACACGTCAAATGTTTCAATACACTGGTGGTTAGGCTGTTTACTTAATGATATCAAGCAGAAAAGGGAATCATTAAAAAAAAAACTTCCATGATCAACTTCCGCCGGGTTTCCTGTTTGTATCTCACTCGCTCAAGCTAAAACAACTGCTAAAATGCATTAAGCTTACATTAAAGACTTGTTAAAACTGCAAGGGATACCACTCAGCGGGCATCAGAAACACTGAATGTTGTGTTTTTTATATTTATTCATCATACGACATTAAATTACTTAGTAATTAACCAGACTGCGACAACGCCAAACTGTTAGCTTCGCAGCTAGCTAGTTATCCATTCCATGAGATAAGCGATGACTCGGAAGCTTTAACTCAAACGGTGGAAGAAAGTGATCTTTATTATAATGACTATCGTATACTGTCACGACATTTATTCATATCTTGGGACTTACTGTCAAGATAATGCTCCAGATATATCGCTTTCGCCATCTTTCCTAATCGCTGTACAGAATTTTTTTAATCCAGCCCGCGTGAACTCGAACACCAAACTCAATTACGTGATCGGGACTTCCTCCCGTCCTATTGGCTGGAATAGAAATTCTAGGTGATTGGTTGGAGCAGGGTACAATTCACATCGCTATTGGTCAGTATTTTTACCTTCCTTTAAACGCTCTCTGAAGTGTTTTCTTTACTGTGTATGCTAACAACACATTTCAAAATTCAGTAGGATATGAGCATCTCTGCAATAATTCACCAAAGGATGCAGTTATATAATTAACGACGGATGCAATTTTGATTAAAAAACGAACTCCTGCTGTCTCGTTCGTAATAGGTACGTACATATACAAATCTGAAGCTGTTTGATCCTTTGCTACTTATCGGACTTCACTATGAATGCAGCTTGTTAAAGTCAGTTTGGTTGTCATGCACGAAAATATATTGCAATTCGTCAACATTTACATTTACAGCATTTGCCAGACGCCCTTAGCCAGAGCGACCTAGGTAAGTGCTTAACATATGAAGAAAGTATTGAACAAAACATAAATTGTTGCTTTGCAGTAACTGGTACTGTTTCTTACGAGATAGATGTTATTGGTAGTACGACGTGGGTGTGTGTATGGGAAGGGAATAAAATTTCCACCACTCCGATCTATTTGTTGAAGAAACAACAGTTTATTTTAGGAAACTGAGCTTTATTTTTGGATTTAAATTGACCAATTACCTTTATAAGGCCCTGACTCGGGTCTGTGCCCACGCCGGTGTTTCTATTAGATTTTTCTGCCAGTTAGTGTTTGGTCAGAAATATGTGTACGGAGTATGGATTTCTTAGTATAGAAAACAGACATACAATTTTCTGTGATGTTTTTTGTTTGTTTATTAAGTTATGGCGAACTGTTTTCATGGACTCAAGAGTTTTGGAGCGCAAGCTCCATATCGCTGGATTCGCTCACAGTGTTTGTCCAGCCTGAGCATCTTGGGAGGTGTGTATGCTGCCCCGGAGATAAACAGGCTGGTGGCTTCGGGACAGACCCGCGGGATGAGAACCACCAGCACAGCCAGCTTTGAGATAAAGCGGCTTCCCTTCTCCAGGGTCTCCCAGCAGGACTTGTCTTTCTTTGAGAAGGTGTTGCCTGGAAGGACCATCACAGATCTGGATGTGCTGGCATCCAGCAATGTCGACTGGCTGAAGTCTGTGCGTGGTAAGTATTCCCATGGCTGTACATTTTTCTACCAAGAGAATAAGGTATTTGTATTTCCAGCAACTATATTTTCTGTGACAGTCACACGTACGGCACCTGCACTTTATAGCACTGTTGCTGTTCTGCAGTCACTTCATTAGTGTATTCTCTAGTTCTTGTACTATTTTGTACAGCCTTTAGTCTCTTTGCAACTGAGTGTGGCATATGGCAAGTAAAGATCTTGAATTTAGTTGTTTAAAACATAATCTTTGATTTTTGCTTGATATTCAGGCTCCAGTGAGCTTCTCCTGAGACCCCAGACTACTGAAGATGTCTCTCAGATTCTCAGGTTAAGCTTCTCTTCTTAGGAGGACGGTACTTGACACTTGAAAGTCACGTCTTCATTTTACCTGATGGGGAGTCCCTCATGCCTGTGTCTGCTTCTGGCCTTATAGATATTGCAATGAACGGCGACTGGCAGTGAACCCCCAGGGTGGGAACACAGGCCTGGTGGGTGGCAGCGTGCCCGTGTTTGATGAGATCATCCTCTCCACCTCCCTCATGAACCGTGTTCTGCACTTCGACCAGGTGTCCGGTCCGTTTGCCCGTGCCGTTGGCCATGTTGCCCTGGCAACCCTGCAAGTCCTTCTAGCGAGCAGATGACACGATTAGGGATGCTTTGTGATGCTTGGCTTCCTAGTGAGGCTTGTCTGGTCACCTTGCAGGAATCCTTACCTGTCAGGCTGGCTGCGTGTTGGAGAATCTTTCCAGTTACGTGGAGGAGCGTGACTTCATCATGCCCCTAGACCTTGGTGCCAAGGGTAGCTGCCAAATCGGGGGGAACGTGGCCACCAATGCGGGGGGACTACGGCTGCTTCGCCATGGCTCCCTGCGGGGCACGGTGCTGGGCCTGGAAGTAGTAAGATCACTCCCGATCAGCAAGTGATCATGTCCTCTTGCTGTACATTCCCGATATCTTGCCGGCCCTGATGCTAGAAGGGCCTGCCAAACTTGAGGCGCATCCACTAAACATTTCTGTATTTTCCTGGCTTGGAAGTAACTCAAGCTTTTAACTGGAATTCGCCACTAAATGACAAAGCTCCGCCTTAAGCTGGCGCAATTTCCAAACTGGCGCATTTGCTCTGCAGGTGTTGGCCGATGGGAAGATTTTAAACTGCCTCACATCCCTGAGGAAGGACAACACGGGCTATGACCTCAAGCAGCTGTTTATTGGGTCGGAGGGCACGCTCGGGGTCATCACAGCTGTGTCGATCCTGTGTCCACGGAAACCAAAAGCAGTCAACGTGGCCTTCTTAGGTATCCAAGTGCTTTCACATATCGACATGTTATTTTGTCCCGAGTAGCTGTTGCCATTCTAGAAACATTCTTTGTTCTAATGTTTTTTACAACTGTCTGAACCACCCCCCCTCCCCTCCCCTCCCCTTCCCTTCTCAGGTTGTTCTAGTTTTCAGCAACTGCTGGAGACGTTTCATTGCTGCAGGGGCATGCTGGGGGAAATTCTGTCTGCCTTCGAATTCTTAGATGGTGCCTGCATGAGGTTACTGGAGAAGCACCTGAAACTGAATAATCCCATAAGAGGTAACCCAAACCGGCTTTGCTGGGAGGGCATCCCTCTGGGATTCAGTCAGGATGTCCCTTAATGGTCTGTTTACATTTGACTAGAATTCCCTGAAATTTGCCTCTAGTGAGGATCCAGCAGATAGAGGCTGAGCATCATGACATAATACGTGAATGAACTGATAGACCTTGAAGATTGAGGCAGCTAGAGCAGTATTACCAAATCCGGTCCTCAAGGTCCCAGTCGGTCCTCCCAGCTCCCTGCCAGACATTTTTGATCCCTCTCCGTTGCAGTCTGGTTAATTACTCTGGATCCCCAAGGACCAGATTGGGAAACGCTGAGCTAGAGGACCCAGATTTTAGACTAGGACCACCTCATGAGTCGTTTTGTGCCACAGAGAGCCCATTCTACATCGTCATTGAGACTGCGGGGTCCAATGCCAGCCACGACGAGGAAAAGCTACACCATTTCCTGCAGGAAGTCATGACACTGTCACTGGTGACCGACGGAACAGTGGCCACTGAAGATGCCAAAATCAAGGTCTGCATCCATTTGTGTCTTGCAGTTGGTCATTTTGAGGTTCTGCAGAAATACAACAGGATTTTTGAAAATACATGTTGTCTGGATAGGACAGCCAATTACTCCTCTGTGTACAGGCACTCTGGGCTTTAAGGGAGCGAATAACAGAGGGATTGACACACGACGGTTACACCTATAAGTATGACATCTCCTTGCCCGTGGAGAAGATTTACCAGCTGGTGGAAGACATGAGGGAGCACCTTGGAGACAAGGCCAAGAATGTTGTTGGTTATGGTCATGTCGGTGAGCGCTCTCTACTCTATCTAGTCTCATTACAAGGTTCTGGCATAATTATGGTAACTACAATTTTTGATACTTTCAGAAATAGCCCTCCACATACCAGATGGTTGATCTGTTACAGCTTGTCATGCTTTGCCCTTGTCTCCCCAATAGGTGACGGGAACCTCCACCTGAACATCACGTCCCATTCCAGAGACCCTGATCTGCTGGCGGCCATCGAGCCATATGTCTATGAATGGACCGCCAGGCGCCGAGGCAGCATCAGCGCCGAGCATGGATTGGGCCTGAAGAAGAGGAACTATATTCAATACAGCAAGCCTCCAGAGGCCGTGGCCCTCATGGGGGATATCAAACGCATGCTTGACCCACATGGGATCCTCAACCCTTACAAGACCCTGCCAGACAGCTGCTGAGAACACAGAGGCCAGGCTGTTAAACTGGACTCCACCCAGGGATCATGAGTTTAAATACGCGTTACTGGGGGCATGACTGTTGTACATTTCAGGATTTTTTTGACCTGACATGCTCTTACATATTACTTTACAGCAGGATTACAGCAACCTTTCAATGTGAAATAAGCTCTGGAGACATTGGTGAAAGGTGGTCACTAACTGGCCAGAACAAAAATATTTCTTCCTCTCTTGACCACCAACACAAAATAGTCCTTGAGCCATGCTACCTTTCCTGACCAGGCAACATCCACAAAGGAGAGAGGCGTGCTGTGAACATCTTTATTGCATGTAAAAAAAAAAAAAAAGCAACATAAAAACTGGATTTAAACAAACGTGCTTTAACAAATATATCCCAACGAAACTGTTGCTGTTACCATAAATGCCTTTTTTGCAAATACTTAAATGCAGAAAGTTTAAGTTCCAATATTTAAATACTCGTGTAGTATGGATCAGCTGTTGTCTGATAAGAGCCGACTGCACTCAGCTTAATTTGTAAAGCACCATTTCATCTTGTACTTGTAGTGTCTCTCAAACGCATTACTAGTCTTAAAATCAGTGCCTGGACTTCTGGTACTTACCGATTGCTTATGCATCCTTGTAACAGGACGTTTCTGATAATAAATAAATAATCACCATGATAACTACATGTTGTTTAATGGCCTGTTAGGTGCTTGCCGCTGTGGCAGAGCGGCAGAACTGCCAAAGTGAGATGAGGGGCCGGCCTGCTTCCTCATGCCTAGTGTCTGGGAATGAGGCGAGTTTAGCCGCTGCCGTCACCCTCTGCGGAACGTCCAGCTGGCTGTCATTTCAGTCTACGCCCACTACATACTCCTGGCGCTAGGTCATCCAAAGTGCTGAAATGAAATAAATTATGCGCCCGGGGGTCGTGCATCGTGCTCCTTGCTCTCCCCGCTTCTTAGACCATCTTGACATCTCATCTCCCCTGGCATTTTCACTCTGAAGCCCAGGCTTTGCACATCGGGGTTTTACGTTTTACCGCCTCCCCCCAACATGAGATCTCTACTGTTCCCATCCATGTCATTTAGGGTTTTTTTTTTAGGCATTCACAGTTGAAATTTAACAAAGGCGAGCTCATAGCAGTGTTTATGCTATACAGTAATATCTTCCACATTTGTGACAATATTCTGCTGACGAAAATAAAGTTCTGTAGCGACTATGTTAATACAGTATGGTGTGAGGTTCCCCTTCACCAGACGATCTTCATTAGGCTGAAAGGTAACTGCATGAATCTGATGTATGTTTTTTTTTTTTTTAACTGCAGTATCCTTCTTCAGGTCTTGGCTCAGCCCCTTAACCGATGATAAAATCACTCAAAAAAAAAAAAAAAACGAACAAAAAAATCCATTCCAACTGGAACAGAGAAACTAATACCAGTAAATCTTTCAGGACTACAAGACTGGAAAAAGCAACAGATTTACATATTAAAACGAAGCACAAGATTTGTTGTTTTCAGGAAGAAACTTAGTTTTGTGCGTCATCGACGCCTCCAGGTTGTGGAAACAACCCCCCCCTCCCCCCAACCCAAGTAAGATCATGGAAGCTTGTCTTTGCATACAGCCATGGGAAGAGCTGGCAGGAGAATGTCATGGCGGATGGCTCCGAAAATGGGCAGCAGGGGGTGCTGTGACAGACGACGGACCCCTGTGCCAATCAAGAATTGAATATATAAAAATTTCAGGACTCAAAACAGCAGAGAGCCCGAGGGCAGGCGTGCGGCACCACGTGGCAGTGGGCTGCAGTGACGTGGCTCCCTGACGCTGGCAAGCCGTCTTTCACAGAGACGTTTCCCACTGATAGCCACCGCCTGGTTCTGTTCGAGAGCCACATGCGTCTGTTTTGTTAAACCGTCAGCTGCTGGAGAAGTGGTGAGGGACTACAGGAATACATACTTACAGACTGTTTATATATTAATATATAGAGAAAAGGGCGGCACGGTGGTACAGCGAAGGTCCTGGAGTCGGTACCCGGGGTCGCCCAGTGTGCCTTTCTGTGTGGAGTTTGCATGTTCTCCCCGTGCATGCGTGGGTTTCCTCTGGGTGGGTTACCTCCCACAGTCCAAAGACATGCAGATTAGGTCAACTGGCTACTCTAAATTGCCCATAGGTGTGAATGCGAGTGTATGTGGCTGTTCGTCTGTGGTGGACTGGCAGCCTGCCCAGGGTGTACCCTGCCTCTCGCCCGAAAGATGCTGGGATTGGCTCCAGCTTCCCCGCGACCCAGATAGATTAAGCGGTATAGATAATGGATGGATGGATAGAGAAAACAGGATCAAGAGCTATGGCACTTTCACAGGCAGCTGTTAAGGTTCACTGCACAAGGTGTTCAGCGGTTTGTGGTTCCGGTCCGATCATTTTTGCAAAAATGACAATGTGACTGTTCTGTAAACTCTAGTGGGCCAGTAGGGAGATGGAGGATACATACACTGATGTAAGGCACCGTTAAAACGTCGAACGTTCCGGTAGCCGCCCTCGCCTCGTAAGCAGTACTGAGAAAAAGCTGCTTTTGCATAACGCCTGAAATAACGACACCGAACTAGAAAACTTAAAGGGGGGGGGGGGCGCATTACCCGAGGACTGAAGTGTCAGGACGGAGACCCCGGGGCCCCAAAAGCTTGGGCCTGCAGCTTTTCCTGGGGGAGACGCCATACGCAACAGAACGAGCAGGGCAGAAGGCCTCCACGCACGACGGTATGCTGGGCAGGAGGCCTCCACGCACGACGGTATGCAGCCAGCCCAATGCAGGGAAGTTCACTGGCAGATTAACACAAAAATAAGCCAGAGATGGTGACAAAACCAAACAGAAATACAAAAAATAATAATAATTACCTTACAATGACAGAACAAAACACCCCCCCTTTCCCATTTTACTCCTTCGGGTGTTTGGATGCGTGTCAGTCTGTGCACAAGCCCTGCCCCCAGGTCCCAGCCCCACCCTGCTCCTCCCTTGCCCCGCCCATGCTGGTTCAGGCCAAACCCTCCAGAGATGCCCGTCTTCAGCAGTCTGCTTTGCCTTTCTCCAGGGAGCTGTAGATTTTATCTAGAGTCTTTTTGATTCGCAGTGCCGTGAGGCGGGCCGACGGGTTCTGGTACCAGCATTCCCGCATCAGCTTCACCAGGGCCGACAGGGTCTGGAATACAGTCCTCAGATTAGTCGATACAGGCACTGGTACAACCGTCAATATCCTCTGGTAGTAGCTGAAATGCATAATTAGCAGCCCAACTTCCTCCGGTAAGTTTCCAACCGCACAAATGGTTACGAATTACATGTGACTCAATGTCGGTCTCAGGATCGCAGCCAGCCACTCACCGGGTCCGAGAACCATCTGTTGGGAATGAAGGGTCTCTGCTGTTCCACGCACACAACTTTGCGCATGTCATCGAAGCTGGGGTCGTTGGGCACAAGGTCGTAGAAGGGCGGCTTGTACTCTTCGACGATGCCTGGATGACAGGTTGGGTGTGGAGCGTCAAACACAAATCCTCTCAACCGAAATAGCTAGTATTCTTTAGCGAAAAGGCCGCAGGCACATATGGGTAAACATACAAGCCAGGGGCTCGGAAACGAAGGCGCCAGAACTTGCCATTACTGTAGGTCCGGCGAGCGATTTCCCAGAGGACCAGCCCGAAGGCCCAGATGTCCACTCGCTTGTAAGCGTCGAAGCAGTCCGTCTGGATGGTCTCATCCAGAACCTCCGGTGCCATGTACCTCTTGGTACCAACCTTGGGGTTATTCCCGACATCCAGCTGATTGTCTGACTGCGAGTGCGTGACTGCCAGGCCTGAGGAGGTGGAGAGGCAGAATTTTATCCTAAATGTCTTCAGCCTGTCACCTTGAATCGTGAAGACACTCTTGCGCAATGAAAAGATTAAATTTAATCAGGTGTCTGAAACGTAATTCCGGGTGGGCTGCAGGGCATACTCGCTTTCATTCCACCTGAGATCTACATTAACCTCCATCTCCCGATGGAGCTGCTCACAGAATGAATTACAGAATGCAAATAAAATGACACTGAACTGGTTTGCTGAAGACTCAATATGAAATTTCCATTTGTGTTAGTATGTGCATATATTGGCATAATACTGAAATAAGATGCATGTTAAATTATTTTCAGCTCCTGAAACAGCTATTAATGAATGCCATTACACACAGGGGAGCTTAAGACTTCAGGGATAAAAATACACTAAATTACTTTTAAGACAACTATATTGATCTTGCAATAAATACTTTCCTGACCGAGTGAATGATAACTTGTGAAATTAAATAAATACGTGTGTAAGAACTAGACACTTACAATACTCGACATCATCAGCTAATCAGATAAAACACCAGGTCTGCAGGGGTGTGGCCAGTCTTTGTAAGCCACTCCCACTCACCAAGGTCAGCGATGCAACAGCGCAGGTCCTTCTTCACTAGGATGTTCTTGCTCTTGAGGTCACGGTGAGCTATAGCCGGCTTTCCCTCTGTCCCGAAGATCTCTGTGTGCAGGTGCACCAGTCCGCTCACCACTGACGCCGCCATCTGCAGCCCGTCCGCCGTCTCCACGGCAACACGCTGCAGGTAGTCGTAGAGCGAGCCGTTCTCGTGGTAATGCGTGATAAGCCAGAGCTGCGTGCTAGAGTTACGCGATGTCATGTCGGAAGCCATGAATCCTGTGGAGGAGGAGACAGGTCTGATGCGTTAAATCCTTAAAAACATAATTAAAGGTATTGCAGACGACTTACAGTATGACGGCTGGTTAGCTGTTAGTAATAGCACCCTCTCTTGATACCAAAATGCACGGTGAAGTTCTCCTCATTTTATATGTCTGTCCATCACTAACTCGTGTGACAAACCATAAACCATGAAGGCGTCAGCACCGCTCCGTACCAGGAACGATCAGGATCAGAAATAGACTCTAAAGGGACCATTCTAACATTCTGTCCTGCGAGTACGTCATCACCAAAAATCACACAGTACATTCTGCACAGTGCCGTATTCTTCTGAACAGCAGGTTCCAGCAACATAAAAGTGGCACAAGTATACCTAGTCTAATCATTTAGTGAAAAATGAGAACCAATTACTATTTTTTATGACCATCATTCACCAATATAAAATAAAAAAGGCACATAATGCCAGGGAACAAGGCAGTTTGGCTACTTTTAAAATGCATTTCTAAAAATATCTTTTGTTTATTGCCCTTTTCATCTGCTGGTATTTGGATTCTCTGCCAAGAGATTAGTTATCACTGCAGCGACTGATCAGTCAGGCCAGGCGAGCCTCATGACAGACGTCTCCCTGTGTCCTGGCACAGGTCTCGGACACTGACGTTCAAAACAGATGAATCCAGCTCCAGCTTCATCCTGGTCTACCCTTGTTCCTGTTTGTTCTCCTGTTTCCCGGAAGGAAAGAAGCTTCAAATCAGAGGAAAGACCCCCTTCACTGCCATACCGAGGATGTTTTCATGCCGCAGCAGTACAGTGTTGTAAATCTCTGTTTCTCTGAACCAGGACTTCTCATCTCTGGAGGAGAAGATCTTCACTGCCACGTTTTCTCCCTGCCACTGGCCCCTCCAGACTTCCCCATAACGCCCTTTTCCTATAAAAAGCAGAGAAAATGGGGAGGGAGGCGTTACAGAGATTCGCCCAGACAAACACCTCTCTCTCCCTCTCTCTCAACATCACCTGCTGGCAGCGACGCCCTCCCCCAAGCATGGGGCCTTACCGACACACTCCACCAAGCTGATCTGTCGTGCCACAGTCCTCTGAACCAGGAAGGGAAGGCCAGAGCCACTGCCTGAAGTACAGGAGTGATCCAGGAGGTCCTGGAAGGTGATTGACAGCAACAGTGGGAGACTTCAGGTCCAAACTCACAGGTCCTGAAGTATCATTTTTGAAAAGGCTTGTGAAATTCTATCTAATGCTACCCCATCCATATATTAAATGTTCCCCAAGTTTCACACAATACAAGCATGTTCTTTCCAGTTTAAAAGAAAGGTGGAAGCTGATCAGCTCTCGCTGTAGCGCAGGTAGGAGGGAAGCGAGCCTTACAGCCAGGGTACCGTCGCCCACGTTGGAAGCAATGAGGCCGTCGATGGCCCCCTGCTCAGCGTCCATCTCGTGAAGCCTCTCCAGCCGGCCGTGGTGCAGCCGCCGACACACCAGCACGGCCAGCAGGGATAGGAGGGCCAGCACCACAAACGGGCCAATCACGAAGATGACTAGTGTCTCCACCCTGTACCTGATTGGCTTTCCTTCTGGCACTGTGCAGAAAGGGGCAAGTAAAAAAAAAACCTTGAATTTCCTTAAGTGGGACTGATATGTAAACAAGTATAAATTCAACTTAAAAAAATGCTGTATGAATAACATTTAAACTACCCTATATGTTGCACTTGACATCTCATCCTGACAAGATCAATAATTAGTAATATCACGTTAAAGCATTAAAATTATTAAACTATAATAAAGTCAGGCACTCTGTAGCATTTCAGGTGTATAATTTACTACCCTGTATTTTAACATATTAACATGACGAGACTAGACTCCCAACCCAAGATACTCCCAACACCTTGATGTGTGGCAGGTGCAGTTCCACCTGTGAGCAGCAGAGGCAGAAGCGTGTCGGTGGTGGTGTTGGCGTTGCACATGTAGTGCGAGCAGCACTCGATGGCGTAGCTGGCAGAGGGCGCGTTGGAGCAGATCATGCGGCTCTGCGCGGTGTTCGTCAGGCAGCCGCGGGAGAAGACGCGCTGGTCCCCACTCACCGTCACCGAGGAGAAGCACTGTTCGCCATCACAGTGCTGCCCTGGGGCACAAGAGCTGCCCTCGCATGTGCACTTGATGTGCCTGTCTGGGGATGGAGACACATGGACACGCATTTTATTCAACGTGCGGTGGCTAAATGGTGGCTGAAACTCAAGGGGCTGGCAGTGAGAGCCAGTGAGATCTAAAAGACTACAGCATACAGTGTTCTTACACAGTGGGGGGGGGGGGCATAATCACCAGAAAATCTAAGCTTTACATTTTCAAAACACATAAACATACTACCAGCA
>JAODKF010000032.1:111068-136665 GCA_026779585.1 Mormyrus proboscirostris | reverse complement strand
GGGGGGGGTTACAATTTAAAAGATATCCTGCCTTCAGCTAACACCCCCAGGATCTTCAGGAGCAGCAGGAAGAACAACGGGACGTGACGCTGAGCCATCAGGTTCACTGCACTAGTGAGAGAGGAGGGGGGACAGGGTTTAAACTGGGCGGCTAGCCCTGCACTCGCACACATGCAAGCACACACCCACAGCGGGACATCAAGAGCATCGAACCGTGTGCCCTGGAAGATGGGCAGGCTATCGACCGTCGGGTTGCACGCCAACTGCAGAGAACTTCAAATTAATATCAGTCTCAAATGACTCATTTGTCTCCAATAACAAGTGATATTAGTATGGATAAAATATCGCCCTTCACAGGGGGGGTGGTCCCAGGGGATTTAACCTTATATTAAACAAGCTGACGAACACAGAAAGTCAAAGAAAAGTGATTCTTCTGAACAGTTAAATATAACGGGCGACTACGCAGTTAAGAAGTCTCACAGATAATGCTTTTGTTGTACAAAAAATTAACTGTACAATACAGAAGTGATTAACTGCATTGAAGTACACCGCGAAAAAATAAAATGTAAAACTGATCACTACAACTCAAACAGCTCTTAGACTGGGGAAGAGCACACATTTCTACACTATATCTATTTCTACACTACCTTCACTTCAAGGGACACAGACTCTTCTGTGTGTGTGTGTGTGTGTGCATGTGTTTCAATGTGTGGGCCTTTGTCATGGCAACCAGAGAACCAGGCCCATTACAGAACAGCATGGAAAATGACAGGACTGCAGACAGGAACACTGAGATCAAGAGAATATTTAACTGACATATTCCACTTTTGAAAGTAACAACCAAACTGGTCTAATCTTGCCCTCCTAGAAAAACTATACATGTATGTGGTTATTGTGCAAATCGATGCAATCTGTAACATATATGGCTGAATCCCCACTGCCGAAAATGTTTCAAATCTTTTTAATATGCTTCTAGTGTTCATGTAAAATGTGCTGCAGCAAACAATTCAATGCAAAAGGTTTGTAAAACACTGATTCCAACTCACTTTCAAGCTCACTGTCACTCACAGCTTATCATTGACTTTGAAACAGAATGGCATCTAAGATCTAGTTCTCATCTGTGGAAAACTATATAATAATGCTGAATATTTACTATTTTGATATATACAGAGCCAAGAATTAAAGAATTATATTGCTACATTCTACATTTATTTATTACTCTGCCCATTGGTTGCACTATACTCACATCTGAGTATGAACCTAATTTCTACAAGCAATTCTTAGAAACAAATAATACATAAACCTTCAACAATACCAAACTATACTGCTGTTATATATAAATGACCACTACATCCATCCATCTTGCTTAGCCTATAATCACCGCAGTATAATCAAGTGTACAGTTTGTTTACATGTAGTATTATCTAATGTGTGTAAGTGAGCTTTCAATACGTCAAATTCCATGTACGCTCAAATACACTTGGTCACTAAAGTGCTGTCTATTCTCTTCAGTCTTCAACAATAAAGAAACTCAGTAGATCTGAATCAAACTTGACAGGTGCAAATTATTTCCATTCTATTCATATAGACTATAAACACGACACACGAGAGGCTATATTACCTTTCAACAGAGCACCACTAGCATCCCTAATGCCTGCAATTTCTAATCTAAAGCTATATGAAACTCAACAGTAATTCATAGTGCAGTGGCAGTGTCACAAAGCATTTGCTTCAATTTCAATATCTTGGCCAGCGTGTCATGTCAGAAAATTCATTAATCACTGCGATTCTAATACGCACAACACCAGACAAGGACATACACACACAAAATGTCACCCTTTCTACAAACCAAAGGCAAAGATCAGCTCTCTAATGATTATGCAGTGTGAAAGTGACGCTCTGAAAGTCTTATTAAAAGTCTGAGAACCGCAGGCCGAAACCCATTCCCACCCCTTGATAATTAACAAGCCCTACTTGTATGACCTCTGGGCAGAACAGTTGCTCCGTCTTTGGAAACACGCATAGCCAGTAGAGCGTTGTCCCTGGAGGACTGAAAGAGGTTAAGAAAGAAAAGAAAACATTTAATTAAATGTTCTGATCATCACTTTATCCGCTTACAAACTGAGAAAAATTTGCCTGCAACATCAACAGCGGAGCAGAGTTCACTTAACTGTGAAGTATCAAATCACACCAGCAAATAATAGAGACTAAATAAATTAAATCAAGACATTTCAATAGAAATAAAATTCACTTGTGGACTGGAATATTTTAACACCATTAGAATGTACAAGAGCAATACAAAGCATGGCTACGACACAATGTAACTTTGTAGACTTGTTAAACTAATAAACATTTGGAATAACTGCCATGACATTTCACTTGACTGTTTAGCTACCGGTGCTCGTATAATCGTGTTAAAATCCGTATCTTGTCCACTGACCGACAAGATAAACGAGTCTAGATTAACTGCTGAGTCGATTTGGCGACGCCAGCACTCAGAATATAAGACCACCGTTATAAAAGATCCTCGTTAAACATGTCAGCGATGGCAACGATCCCTCCAGCAGTATCAAAATGAGAAAGACAGCAGACAGGGAACGTGGCATGGAAAATGGCACATACAAAATAAAGCATACATTTTCTTTCTAAACAGTCCTTATGTGCGAGGGAAGGAAGCAACTAAACTATAAGGATTTCACCCAGCCTGGGGACATCATTTAAAAGGCACCCCGACCGGCATTGACTCACACCCACCGTCCCTCCGGGCGCCAGCTACCGTCTAACCCTCGCTCCAGCAGGGGGGCCCTTTTTGTTACACCCACCCTCCGTCGCCGATCGGGCCAGACGCCCACCGCGGCAGACGAACCGGCGGCCGATGCCAGCAAGAATATTACTGCAAAATCCCTACGCGCAGCCGGACAGCCTCTGAAAGCGGCAGGCGCCGGAGCCGCAGCAGACAGACAGACAGTAAACAGCCCGGCGACCGGCTACGGCGGCGCCAGACGCTAGTCGAGTCACCCGATGAACTAACCGTTATAATATACCTAGTAATGGGATCGGTAACAGTTAATCAGCCTCTACCAGCGATACTAATCTAATGAAGAAAGACTCGGTTGAGGCGCCGGCATCGGTTTCCTTCAGATAACATCTCCGGGCAGCTACGCCAGGTAATGCTAATAATGCCGTCGCCGACGCTGTCAGTAATAGTTAGGCTAGAGCAAGGTACCCCACTATCTTGGCACGGAATATTACTTGCAACAGAGCTGACAAAGCTCGCAACTTTGCGCTAGTGCCATCAAACCCGCCTTATAGGGGGATTGTGGTGTGAGCGAAGAGGAGAACGAGCTCGCCGTTAGCCGAGGCTAACCAGCTAGCCTCTCTGCACTGCGTCCTTATTCAGACAACATACCAGAATCGCTGCCAGACGACAACACGGACCCCTTACCTGTTCAGCTAGTGATAGGCGTACATTTTTTTTTTACGACGAACCAAATTCCACCCAGTAATGTGCGTGTACAGTATTATTATGTTTTTTTTTCCTCCCGTACCAAATCGCCACACACAGCACGACCACCTCCCACAGGCTCTGGGGTCCGCTCATGCCAAGACAAGCGGCCGTGTGACGTCACTGCAACCGACACCGTTCGCCGCAAAGCATCTTGGGGCGGCCGTGGTCCTCCAAATGTAAACGCCGTGGTCTCTCGTAATAATTAATGGTGGTTCTAGATTTTTCGTATTGCTATTGTGTAAGTAGTATATGTTATTTCTCGTTCCCTTTATTTTCGCTAAAATCTGACCAGTATATTAAATATGAATATAAAGTACGATACTTGGCCGGTGTAAAAGAAAGCACTACATTTCCCTGCAACCGCCTGGGCTCGATCAGCTGAGACAGACACAAAATCAGGAGAACGATGCTGCGCTCGCTAATTTATCTTTACCGAAATAGGGAGAATCACCTGCTATAAGGTAAGTGCACTTAAAACTTTTGTTGGGAAACTCCAAACCAAATTTAAGTATGTTAAATAACAGGTAAAATTCCTCGCAATGTTGTGGGTATCTCTTTTTATAATTAGATAATATTTTCTAGATGCGTTTTATTTACTTATTTAAATAGTTTCTATGACTTGATTGCATATTCTTTCGGGGGGCGTGTATCATTATTTTTGCAGGATCTTTAATCATCAAAAGCATAATGTAAATTAAATGCTTCTTGTTTTTTCCCCCCTCTTCGCAGTTTAATTATGGCGCTGGTGCGAAGCGGCTGGCTTCAAAGGCAAAGTGAGTTTTTAAGCATCATGGTTAATAATAATAATAATAATAATATATTAGGTAAATTCTTTAGTAAATTTAGATTTAAAAAACGAATTTTGTAAGTTTACAGTACAGAATAATTTGTAACAGCAAAATATTGGTTTATACAGGCACAATTTTGAGGCGGTGGAAACGGAACTGGTTCGATCTTTGGTCAGATGGCAATTTAGTCTTCTTTGAAGACTTGCATCGACAAGATGTGGAGGACAAAATACACATGGCACTGGAGTGCATAGGCATCTGCCTCGGGAGTCAGTGTCAAGGTACTACGTTTTCTGGGCACCTTTTATATTATTGTGTAATTTGCCGTTATTAAGTCAAGTTTTAAAAAAGCAGTGCAGTATCAGACACGGCGGTATTCAAAGCTTGTGTTGCAGGCAGCTACAGGTTTTACTGGGTGCCATCAGGTGGGCATGACATCTCACTGTTGACCAATTAAACTGCTTCCCCCAACAGGCTTTAAGCCTCCAGATGGTAAGACGCAGGAGTCGTTGCTCCAGATTGTCTCTGGGGATGGCGCCATAAATATCTGCGCAGAGAGCCCCGATGATGCAAAGTAAGGGACTCTCAACAGCAGTGATTATGGCACAAATTGCTTTCTTATTCTAAATAGCTTCGAATTTCTGGCGCCATACCAGACTTATTCAAATTCATGTAAAAAACTTTTCCAAGTATTGTGCTGAATAATCTAGTGTATTTGGTACTATTAACTTGTTAGGTCAATTGGGGCATTACCAGGGGTGGGGGGTGGTTTTTTCCGTCCCTGTCCCTTATGCACAATCGATTGAAAGCGTCTCCTTCAGAGGTACTGAGTGCCCCTTTTCAGTCACCGACGATCTCGAAAACTCCTCAACAGTCAGGTCCTCCTAACTCAAGAAAATATTACCAATTGCTCCTTTTTGATCACCGAAGACCTTGCAAAATTTACCAAGCCCCCCGCCCCCCCCGCCAATTGAGCATCTACACTTCAAAAAGTCTTTGCACAGTCTGGGGGGGTTACTTTATAGCAATCCGGGTTATATTTTAACATCTGCATAACTGTCTGTTCCATCCGACACGTGTACGAAATGAAACTCAAATATATCCATTTTTTACATTAATGGGTCTGTTACTATGTACTGTGAAATGTTTACGGTATCGGGGCCATGTCTTGGTAATTACCTGGTACTGCTAATCGTGTGCCTCTGCGTTTCAGGGCCTGGGCGAAGGTCCTGGAGGATGCCAGGGTAAACACGGTAAGCTGGCACCCGCACCGCAGGGAGTCGTAGCGTGTAGCATGGGCTGCCTCCCCAGGAGTGCTATTATTTCTCCCCTTGAACGTCTCGCTTGTGCCACAGTTCTTGAGGCGTCCTCAGGCTGGGCTCGCTGAAGATGGTTCCGCCTCCCCGCCCCCCCCATACTCCGAGTACCCCCCGGACGTGCAGGTCAGAGTTGGGCTGTCTTGGTTCATCGCCATAGCAACTCTGCATCTGCCTTAAGGCTTCGAAGCAGGACTTTCTGTGGAGTTACTCTAGCGCCTCTCTGCTGTGCTCTTCAGTTATTTATTTTTTTTTTTTGTTTCTAGCACTGGGATTATCATCTTTACGGCGACTATGACCCTCCACCACCCAAGGGGGCGCCAGTGAGGCACCACCAAGGTAGAGAGCAGATTCCTTTTTTTACCTTGTACCCTTTTCTTTATTTTTTTCAGTTCCTTTGTGTCCAGCATGTCCTTCGGTTCCTCAGCACGTGAAGTAGCTGTAGCTTTGAGCTGTTCGTAGGGTATTGCCCGCTCTCTGTGTGTACCCATCTGACCGTCGCCTGGTGTGTGTGGGTATTTGCGTGCGCCATTTACACAAACCTGTCACCTTGTCGCTCTCTAGATACCAGCACGTCTCCAGGGGTACGTCGTATCATGGTCCGGGAGCGTCGCTATGACGACCGCGAGGACTGGGTACTGGGAATGCTCACTGGCGCTGCCACTGGCATGGCTCTCGGCTCCCTGTTCTCCGTGTTCTAGCGATGCCCTAGCAGCTGTGGGCATCATCGCCCCTGCCCCTCCCTCTCCCCCAGCATGCCCCGTGTAGCACTCCTCTTTCTCCTGAATACCTTCTCTCTTAGAGATGGCATCAGCAACAGCGCTGAGCTGACTGCGAACGCCGCTCAGAACGTGGCAAAGGTTGCTTGGATTCGTCATGTGATTTAAGGGCCAGTGATTTGTCTCTGCTTGTTTTTTTTTCCATAGTAGTATAATCCCCATACATTAAATGTACATTTTATAGTAATTATTATGTTAATAAGAATGATAAAATTATTATAAAATTACTAGTCATAAATACTTATGTGTACTACAGCAGTCAGTTGTGATTTTACCAGACATCCCTATGCCCCAGAAATCTATGCGTTTCAGATAGGCCAGACCTGTATCAGAAATTGAATAAATTAAAACCTATTTCATAAATATATTATTCTTTAAAATTTCACGTGCATATTAATGCTTGTATGCAAACTGTGAAGCTTTCTGAGTTTTTTTCATTAGATTTTTATACGCACTATCTACCTTTCAGCTTTAAGTAAGCATTCTGTTTGCACAATATTCTGTTTGTGTACTGTGTCCTGTTTGCACTATGCCTACTGTCTTTGCACTTTGTGGTGAACTATATGTTTGTATCTGTGCACTTTGTGTCTTGCCGCAGTGAGCGGATTTCTCCCTGGAATCAATAAAGTATAAATCTCATCTTATTATTCTTTTTTCCAGAGTAAATACATTTATTTTTAAAATGAACTGATTATGTGTTTCTCCTTGGTAAAGTGTGGCAATGCAGTTTTGTCCCTAGATGTTGTTTTCCTGAGAAGAGATTCATTGTTTAAGTTGCTGTTATTGTGCTGTGCACATAGTACAATGAAACTCTTGCTTGCGGACCGTGGCAGACAATAAAGAAGCTGGCAATCGATAACAAGACTACAGAAGCCAATGCAGACAAACACTTGGCAAAGTTCTTCATGCAGTTTTCATCACCATCCACACACTCGGGCCCCAACTTGCACCCAACATTTTGAGGAGGAATCGATGCCTATAATTACATTCATTAATATATAATTATTGCTTAGCAAGTGCACAGTTACTAAAATATAACAACTAACTCATTAAGCATTACACTATTAGGCTATAGACTAATCAGTAGGCTATTTAAATGTCTTTGGACAAAAACAAAGTTTTTTAGAAAGTGATTAGTAACAATCGTTATGATAAAGGTATGCACAAAAAACATTGCGCCTTTTTTTGTTCTTTATAGAGACGTATCGTGTCTTATTCACCCAGGTCAAAGACCTGTGAACATGTCTGGTAGCAAGAATCGATCTCCTACTTACGGATCTATTATAAAGTCAAAGATTGAAGACCCAAATGCTCACAATACATTATATACCTAAACCATCGCAATACTGCACTTCCTGTGGAGAATCCGCTTTTTTCCCCCCTTCCCCCCCAGTGGCATATCGGATACCCTATATGTTTTCCTTTAAGTATCCGCAAGAGCGTTCGGGGACAAAAGCACCTGCTGTTGCCTTAGCTGTTTCTGTGATGAATCAAAGCAGTGGCCTCTGCCAGCCATGTAAGAGATTTCATCTTCTGGGTGCATTACTCGCTTACAAAAAGACATTGTCTCCAGCTTAATTATAGAGCTAAGAAATGATATGACTTGCGCTTTGCCAGGCTAGCTGGAGTGTGCAAAACCTTCATGCCATTAAATCTTAATGTGACTGAAAGGGAAACGCAAGACGGCCATCACTAGCAGATGAAAAAAAAATGTAGCTAAAATACCTAATTAAAAGCCGGGGAATAAAGAGGGGTTTTCTTTTCGCCGGACCACCCCTTCCTGATTCCCTCTGGGTCCCACGGTTATATAGGGCGCACGATGTGGGCACCTCCTTTTTTATACTTGAATGACCAAGTCGTGCTTGTGAGGCTCTCCGCTGTCAGCATGGCCCATCCAGCGAGGGACCCGGTGCTGGCGCTCCTCGTTCTCGCGTTGGTTCGCCTGTCGAACCAAAGGAGCATAAGTAAGTTTTCGATTTACGATCAGGGGAAAATTGAAGCTCTAGCACTTTTTTCCCCAGAGCGCTTTGTCATCATAATGTAGAGCTCCAGGGCTTATGGACCGCAATGATCAGAAAGTACACCGAACAGATCGGAAAATAAATTACTGTAATTACTGTTTGTAGATTCTTCTCGGCATTGCATGCTATAAATCAGTTCGCTTTTATAAGTATAAAAAGTATGTTTCTAAATATAACAGGAAGCAGTTTTTATAGTGTATTACAAATATATAAAAGTAACGTCTGTTTGATTTTTAACATTTGGAAGTGGTCTTTAATAAAAGGTGAATAAATTATTCATCAGTCATAAATGCAAGAAAATAACTAATTTTATTTTTTCCTTCAACGATTGATTCAATTTATATGTAGAGCTCATTCATTTTACAAGCGGGCCCTTAATTTCCTTAATTACAGATATCACTCATTTTTAATCATGCTTTTACAGCTATTGTTTAATATTGTACTAATGGTGGAACTTTTATTTTTCAGTCACCTGGTGTGCAGTATCAGACGCAGAAGAGCAGAAGTGTCTAGATCTGGCGAGCAACGCCGCCGCGAAGAACATCCGCGGCAGGCTGCAGTGCGTTCGCGGCTTGGACAATGTGGACTGCATGCGGAAAATTAAGGTAAAAATCCAACTTCACGTTACTTCTTAACTCTACTTTAAATATGCTGTTCCAGGCATTATAGAATTTACTCCTAACCTTTAAACTTAGTCAATTTGTTTCTCAAAATATTTTTTACAAAATAAAAACAACTACAACAAATCAGATGCAACAAATGCATCTGATTTGTTGAAATGCAACAGGTTGTTTTTTTTTTAAGCTATATCTGACTGCTGCATTTAGTAGCCTATGACAGTGAAAGAGTGATCCCCGTTCATGTCCAGGTTTGAATTTGGTAGGATAAGGAGACGAAAGGGGAAATTTGGCTAAGCTGAGACTGGGAGTTGGCAGTGGTAAGACAAATGGTTTTGAACGTTTGCGGTCCCCTTCCACAGAATGGGACGGCGGACGCTGCCACTATGTCTGCAGACGACGTCTACACAGCCGGCTGGTGCCACGGGCTGGAGCTGGCGGCTGGGGAGTCCTACAACGGCGAGGGTGAGTTCCCACACCCGTGGGAAATGCTTGTTCGCTGGTGCTGTAGGCTTTATTCCTGGTGTAGGTGCCTGTAGGTTGACAAAAGCACCCCCTTGCTTCTCCGCCCTGACAGATGGGGTGAGTTACTATGTGGTGGCGCTGGCCAGACGCTCCTCCAGCGACCTGTCCCTGCTGGAGATGCACGAGCGCAGCTCCTGTCACCCGGGTATCCGTACCACGGTGGGCTGGACCGTGCCCATCGGCTTCCTGGTCAACACTTCGCAGATAAGCGTGGACGAGCAGTGCAACTTCCCCCAAGGTTGGTTCCCCCGACGCAAGCTGCGGAAAGGCGAGCTGGCCAGGGGCCCACGCCGCCCCGCGAGACGTGAACGTGCCCCCCTCCCCCTCGCGCGCACCAGCGGTGGGGGATTTCTTTGGCTACAGCTGCGTCCCGGGTGTGAAGGACCCCGAGCATGACCCCCGGGGGAAGAATCCCAAGAACCTGTGCGAAGCCTGCATCGGCGACGACAACGACCGACACATTTGCGCCAACAGCCCCCGGGAGAGGCATTTTGGGGAGGCAGGGGCCCTGAGGTAAACGTGGGGGTGCTGGTGCTTCTGTAAAGGGGGTGGGAATGGAAGGACTGTGGCAGAGATGGATGTAGCGCTCTCGATCCCAAGTCCGTGAAGAGACTCGGCGTACCGTCATAGTAACATTTCAGCTGGAAAAGCACCAAAGCATACACACCTGGGTCCGACTGTAAAAAAAAAAAATGTCTAACATCAACCAGACCCCACAACTCCCGTCAACATAGTATATATCTGTAAGTAAACAACGTGGCTTTTTAAATGCGGAACTTCGTAGAGGCTCTCCTTTAAAGTTCATTTGTCATCCTTGCTTTCCCCCATACTATCCATTATAAAGGCTGAAAAAGAACCAAACTTGTTTCCCCCAAACGATGCTTTACTGTTAATTGTTAATTAGTTAATTAATACCGTACACCCCAGTGACAGACCTGAGCCAATTCTGTCAGTCTGAGCGTCAATTGTAAAACAATTCGTCCTATACTATAGCTTTGATGGGCACGAAGACATACCATATGGTTTGTTTTACTCAGGTGCGTTGGTGAAAACCTTGGCGACGTTGCTTTCGTCAAGCACACGACGGTGTTTGACAACATGCTTGGTAAGTGCATTTCTGCCGCGCTCCGTGCGTCGCGGCTCCACGCTTCCCGCACCCCGCGTTTGCTGACCTGCGCCTTTACTTTCACTGTAAACACGCAGCGCTTATTGTGCCTCAGAAATGAGCTCATATTTCTTATGACGACATCAGTGCCCTGGCTAAAACGCGGAGCGTTTTGAAGTTACCCTAATGACAACATTTACAAATTCGATGTGTCAGAACTGTTGTAAGCAATTACATGAGAAATATTGAAGTGTCAGTCATGGGTGAAAGAATGAGTAACAGAAATTCAGCACTTCTGAAGTAAAGTAAAAATAATTTATGGAACCAATTACATGTAAAAAACCAATTGTAACGACCAAGTAAAATATCGAATTTAATTCGCGCGAATTGTATTTCAACCCAAGAAGCAGAACGTTGCATTGTTTATACCAGCAGATGGCAGTATTTCCTTGTCCGGTAGATCGGCGTCTTTTTGCAGCCTGCATTTAGATTAATTTGATCTCTTGCGTTGCGCTTATGTAATGCACTGGTTAGCGAGAGTGCGCTCACCCACAGAAACGCCTTCATTATCCCCTTGCCCTCTTGAGTTCTGTCCTCCGAGTCACGTCCTGAATTAATGAGGATTATTTTGGTAGCTGCGGTTATTCCAGCAGCTTGTAAGAGCCCCAGCCCCGCTGTGTGTGGGACTTCTGGGGTTTTGCTAAAGTGTGGTCTGTACAGCTGTTAGACCTACCTTTCAAAGTCTTCATAGCAATAAATCAAAAAGATTTATGAGTTTTTAATTCTGGCGTCTTTGACCTCTGCGGTGGGTCGTGAAAATGAGGCGTCTTTGAAGTTCTTGCCGTGTCTGACGGCGCCGGGCCATTCCTCTGGAGCGTCTTCTCGCTTCCTCTTTCTCAGGTAAGAATCAGGAGTCGTGGGCTTTGGACCTGGAGCTGGAGGACCTGAAACTGCTGTGCCCCGACGGCACGGAAGCCGCCCCGTCGGACCACCTGAGATGCCACCTGGCCGCCGTCCCAGGCAAAGCCGTCGTGGTGCGCCTGGAGGACAAGTGCCGGGTCTACAAATTTCTGGAGCGCGTTCAGGTCAGTGGCCTGCAGGTGGCGCTGTGGAGGCATGTGTCGGATGGTGCCCGAGCAAGCACCTGCCCCTTTTGCCTGAATGACAGAAAGTGCCCCCTGTTGGTGTCCTAAGTGCCCCTTTTCAGTTATCAACGATCACGCAAAATCCCAACTCCATCAGAAAAATTTACCAGTTGGCCAGGTCCCCGGGTCGAGCACCTGCTTCTTGAATTTTCTGTGGATGGCACTGCTGTGCTGAGTCAGAGTCAAGCCAAAGTTGCCTGGTTTAGATTCAAAGGCGCTGTGACATTGGGATGCTAAGAGCATGGTGACATAATGGTTCCTTTCCCCTATTTTGAAAGTCTTCACTGTCCTCTTCTTTTTTTTTCCCCCTGGTGATTTACGCCCCCCCTTTCCCAAACAGACCGCATTCGCCAGCTCCCCACAGGGTTTCTCCCTGTTCAGCTCCTCGGCCTACGGCGGGAGGGACCTCATGTTCAGCGATAGCACGCGGCGACTGCTGCGGGTGCCGGGCGGCTACAGGTCGTGGCTGGGGCACAGCTACACCACCGTGCTGCAGGCCTTCGAGTGCGAAGGTGAGTCGGCGTGTCACATGACCACTGGGCGGCTGGGTCACAGACCAGGGGCATGATGGGAGGGGCGATTCTGTCCAGAAGAAAGCTTCCAAATGTGGACAAAGGACATTTATAGAATAGAATTTAATAGAATAGAGTATTTGTCATTGTACATGTAGAGCAAAACTGTATGCTTTCCTGTAAACGATAAATAATATAAAACAAATAAAAGAAAAAAAATACATACAATATATAGAGACACAGTTTGCTGGTATGTAGTTTGCATGTTCTCCCCATGTCGTCATGGGGTTTCCTCCAGGTACTCCGGTGTCCCCCCCACAGTCCAAAAACATGCTGAGGTTAATTGCTTGTAGGAGTGAGGGTCGGCGTCCCGTCTTGTGTTATTCCCTGCTTTGCGCCCACAGCCTGCAGGACAGACTCTGGACCCCCTGGCCCTGAGTAGGTTAAGCGGGAACAGTAGATGGATGGATATACAGTTTAAAGCTGAATAGTGAACCAAAGAGCAATAGTGCAAATATATATTCTTTTTACCAGTGTGTAAATGTAATAGTGTTGATTTTTAAACATGCTTGCTTTTGTCAGCTTCTGAGAAGTGCTGTCGCTGAATACGAAGACGTTTTCTCCAATGTGTCCGGTTTCCTCCGCAGGTCTGTGTTAATGGGGGGCAGAAGTCACATCACCAGCCCCCGCCACACACTGTTCCCCTCCTGTGCTTTATATCTGCGGTAGCCAAGCTTTCCTGTCAGTTCTCACGCCTGATTTCGGACACCCCCCCTCTCCTCCCGGCACCCTGGTCCTCCCTGCCCGGCCATTACCGAACACCGGGACTGGATTAAGTGTCTCCCCCCACACTGAGCCGCTTTCTGTAATCTCTGCAATTTGATACATGGAGTCAGCTAAAAAAAAAAAAAATATCCCTTTGCCAAAAAGCGGAGAAACACTGAAGCCTATGTCAGGGCATGCGGACGGCACGGTTTCGCTGGTTTGAATTACGGAGCAGCCTTTTCTGAAGGGTCTGCATGTTGGTGAAGACAAAGTTCTGTATGTGACCACAGCATTGAGTGTGGAAAGAAAAAGGCGTGTAATTTGTGTACGAGGCATAGCCTATACCAGCGATTCCCTGGTGAGAGCGACGATCTCACGTTCATGCCGGCAGACCCGACTAAACAATCCTCTTTTAGGATTTCCTTGGATTTCTTTTATTTCTTAATTTAAGCAGCTGGATATTTTGAGCAGCTGAATAAAACTTTACGTTCTCTTAATAAAATAAAATTGGTGCTTTGAGGGTGTTCAGGAATTTTTACATTTTTAAATAAAGATGAAATGTAAATACGCTTATCTTGAATGTGTAGTACAAGCATAACATATGCAGTAAAGTGTTCAAATGAAAATGAATCTATTTCCGATTGTGTTCGTTTATTATCTGTATCATCTCCACACTGCACATCACACATTTTGACCTTCAGGGCCACCGTACACAGCCATTCCAAGACTGTAAAATTTAAGGCCTGTCGTGGTCAAACACAAAATTACACACAAATGCAAACATGAACTGCAATGTAAAATAACATACAAGGTTTTCCCCAAAGGCGAAGGTCAAACTATAAAAAAAGAAACCAGCACCCGAAGCCAGCAAACGGACTCAAGATAATGGACCTGACACTAATTACTGGTATAATTAAGTTCACTACCCCCGATTAAGGATGATGGATTCCTGGTTTCACAAGCCTGGATCTGACTCAAATTTTCTTAAGGGGTGTTTCATCCAGTGGATCCCGACGATCGGGGTTTTTGGCTGAACGTGGAGCATGTTTGTGAATGTTTGTAATGGTTACCGCTGTTTTCTGTTGCTGCTGTTTTCTGGGGGGAAACAGACGTTAAAAAGATTTCTGGGTGTGAAGATCTGCAGAGGGGGCCGGTATCCGGTGCTTCAGTTGCACCGTTCCGACTCGCCCTGTAGAGCGTTGGCCTCCAGTTACTCATAGGGAGATTGATAGAGGGGGGGGGCAGGGGCCCAGCCGCGGCATCCAGAAACCCCCACAGAGACCACACGTGGCATGACTCCGCAAACAGCACAGGTAAGTGATCCTTAACCCGGAGGTCCAATCCTGCACGGGTTTAAAACCCGACGCGCTGGGGTCTCAGTGTCAGTCTCTCAACCCCTGATCCCGTTGTTAAACTTCCCTCTCTCGCTTTGTCGAATGAACGGCAGTGTCAGAGTGCAGATGTGGTGCACAGACCCGCCCACCCTTTCTCACCTGAGAAGTAAAGAACAATAATCCAGTGTGGATGGAAACTCAGATTCACAGCCTGTACACAACCTTCCTCCCGCCGTTATTTCATCTGAAACGCACATGGCTTTGACAGTGCCGGTGTTTAATCTGTGCCTCTGATAATGATGTTTGACTTCTGCACCGTCGTCGCCACGTGAAGACAGCCTTCCTCCGAGCTCTCTGCGAATCGCAAAGCGGCACCAAGACAGACGAGCGGGAAAGACGCCGATGAGCTGCGCGAGGCGACTCACTTCCGCATACCTGGACGTACTGAAGATACATGTCCGGGCAGAGAGCTGATTTAATTTAAATAAGTTCTGTTTGTTTTTATGTCCTCCACATCACAGCTGCTCCGGGGATCTCATAACATTTGAAGTGCTTAAAATGAGCTATGTCAGCAGTTACGTGGGAGAGAAACGTAGCACTGCAGGATTCTTGTCCGACTCGATGTTGCTGTTTTCACTGGGTCACGTAAAGGTCGCTATTCGGCTGTGAACTTGACACACACTGGGGGGCTGTGGCCAAGGGGTGTGCATAGGGGTGGAGCCACAGAGGCACTGGGCTCAGCTAAAAGCTGATTGGTCCCCCATGTGCCCCCTCTCCTGTCATTCACTGATTCAAAGCATATGATTGGTTAATAACAATGTTGGTCCCATGTACTTATGATCCCTTTCATGTCCCCCACCTAGAATCGGCCCCACGACAGCCGTCAAGAGTAGAACCCTGAATTCCACCATCGGGAGTCTCCCGTTGCTTCAGATGCCAGTCAAAAGCTCGCAGAGAACAGCGCCCTTCGTCACGCCGGCGGCCACCGCAGCAGACGGCTTGCCGGAGGCAGATGCGAGGATCGATGGCCGTTTAATGAGAGGGGGGCTTCCCCGCCCGGTGTCTGGCGTCCTGCTGGACTTGGCGCCTACGAGCAGCCTTTGTGATGTTGCTTTCCAGGCCTCAGACAGCGCAGAGACAGCGGGATGCAGGCGCGGTCAGACACCGAGCAGATGCCCCCCCCCCCCTCCACCCACCCCAGCTTTCCAGCCCCCTTCGGCGCTACCTCCCTCAGTCCCGATAAAAATGTGAGTAATCGTTTAAAAAAAAAAAAAAAAAAAAAAAAAAAACCCATGTTGACAGTGACAGAGGGACTGAGGACCAGGAGGTGACAAGGAATTTTTCAGTTGCCCGGGTGTCATTACTCATTTTCCACTCATCCACGTATGAACTTTCAAATCCAGCTTAGTAAGCCGTTCTTCTGGGCCCCGGCCGCTGGGGCCCGGTGGTCCGATGTGCTGCTGGGTCGGCTCCTCAGCCACTGCTAAAGGGCCCCCCCTGGTGAAATAGGTGATCAGTGCCAACCCTCATGCTGCCCTGGGGCTCTCAGTCGCTCAGGACTGGGACCTCTGCGCTGTTAAACCCTAATTTATCTCTCCCTGCTCACTGTCGCAGATCACATCTCAAGAGAATGATGGCGAACACACAGATAAGGGAAGTGGGCGCCCTTAAATGGGCCCGACGTTCACTTTGTTCTATTTGCCCGTCGTCCTCCTTATAAGCCCTTCGGTGTTCTTGCTCTTTGCTGCACGCCCGGGGCCCTCGTGCTCATCTTACGTCCCGCAATGCACTGATCCATTTTCTTTTCCCTGCTTAGCCGCTCAGCTCAGCTCACCGCTTAATATGCGAGTTTCCTCCTGCCAGTCAAGCTGCCCACATGGGAGCACTGGAGGCACTTATCACTACTCAGTCCACGGATTTCTGTGGCGCCCTCTTTTGGCCACAAACGGTCACTACACTTGGGTGGAGGGTGATGGGGCAAAGTCACATGAGTCCCAGGAGCAGCAAACACACCCTTGTGCAGGAGCACCTGTATATGTCAGCCCTGTTACTGCAACACAGATGGATGGGGAAGTCTTGAACTCATCTGCTAGAAAGCGACTACTTCTGAAAGCGACCTGATACCACCTACAGTGGGAAAGATGGGAAGGGAGTGTAGCACGTAGCTGAGGTCCGACTCGACAGTGTCACTGGTCCTAACCAGAACTGCAGATATGAGAGTCTGGATGCAACTTTGGAGTAGGGGCCTGTTTAGTCCAAACTTTGTGAGGTTTGGCACACACAGAAAATTCCCATGATTCCCACGCACCCATCCTCCCGCGCATGTGATCTGGCCAATCAAAGCTCTCCCGGCGCTTTCTGCCAAGGGATACACTTTGAAGCAGATTATGGCTGCCAGCAGACTGAAACAGAGGCAGGGAGGAAGATACGACCGAGAGAAACAAACCCACAGGCGCAGGAAATGCAGCAGGTGGCGTACAAAGGAGAAAACCACCCGCAGGGAGCAGAACGGATGAGAATATAAGCAAAAAAAAAAAAAAAAACACACAACATCCCTGGGAAATGGTGGCAGGGCCTACACACCCGCTCAGCCACGACTCTGCGGAGATCTCGCCCATGCAAATATTTGCAAGAGCCGAAAGGGCATGTGAGGTATCTGTGGAGCAGTGCTTCCCAATCCGGTCCTTTTTCGGAGCCACAGCAGTTCACATTTTTGCTCCTTCCTAGCTCCCTATTGGAAGGGAGCAAAAACGTGGACTGTCTGGCAGGGAGCCGGGAGGGAGCAAAAACATGGATGGACTACGGGTCCCTGAGGAGTGGAAAACAGTGTGCGGGGAGGAATCTCCAGTGGCCTCCTGGCCGCCGCTGAGTGGATGTTGCCTGCGGATACAGGAGGGACGATGCGGAACACAGAGGTGCACGCGAGGTGCACGTTCCCCGTCTCCTGTGAGCCAAAACCATCCTCAGGTGCAGCTGCATCCAGAACGAGAAACTCAAGTTATAGGTGTCACAGGTGGGTGGTTCGGGGTGTGGTTAAAAAAAAAAAAAAAAGCTAGCGTTTCCACCTCCGGTGTGAGCCAGCGTGTGCGAGGTGCTCTGTTTAGCTTTATACCTATGCAAGCTCACCGTTACTAAAATAATCAGGACAGGCTCTCGCATTAAGTGTTAATCGGTACTTTCGATTCACTGCTTTTGCATTTACATGCACCTCTTGCAGTCATTTATCATGAGCCCTGCCGCATGTATACTTTCGCATTCAATTACTTCAGACGCAGCTCTGATGTCGGCAACGGATTTATCCTGGCGGCAGAGTGGACTCACGAGACGCTGGCATTTCCTCTGTCCGTGAAATCGGTAACATGTACACACGTGTTGACATGCCATTCCATGTCGGGCAGTGGGCCTCCTCTTTCCTCATCTCCTCCAAGCTGCTTTGTTGCAGCACGATGAAGAGAATGCCAGCAGGAATGCATGCGCGGCTGCTTCGGAAAGCGACATCTCAGGTCCTGATTAATCTGCACTCATGTTGTCTCCTCCCTTCACGAACCACATCAAAGTGCCTTCTGCCACCGGGACTCGCTGCAGTTACACCTCAGTACATTTTCGGATCAAATAGCTTGCATTGGCATCGCCATCCTCTCTAATATATCACCTGGCATCTGACCCGTTGGTTTTCAGTACAGACTGTCCCTGGCTTGCAACCTGTGTTACTTTGACGACTCACACATACAACCAAAGGTTTTAAGAAAATAAAAGTTAAGTAAATGTATGTAAATACATTTTGGATGGCTGTGCACCCGACCCGCTATGCTACCTAGGGCAGGTTGCACGTTGCAAGGCAGTGCAACCATCCCAGCCTCATACGCGTCTCCCAGTCTTATTCTCGCACCTAAAAGTCAGTGCGATTATCCGACATATGTCCATTTCTGCGCAAGACCCACCTGACAGTCAGAAACACAGTCATACGTTATATTTAACTTTGTGCCTACCACTAGATGGCGACAAACCTCTGCATCTTCTCCCATCGACTACCGGTGAGAGAACCAGACCTCGGGAAAAGGTTCTAACAATGCTGCGTGTCAGACACGCCTACGGCTCCCCTTCACCCGATCGCGGCAGGTCGCTCATGGCCACTAGCGGCGGGACGTCAGCATGCCCTGGCATCAGCTATGGGGTGGACCAAAGGGCACAGAAAGAGGATCGAGCCGTCTGTCACCGGCTAAAGCGGTCCACATCTGTTGGGATGCGGGAAGGCCAGAAACCAAGTAGCTGGGAAAGGGGCAGCTTTTCTGTGATGCAGACGTCAGATGAAGGGAGTGTTTGTGGGTACTAGAGCTGAGGGATGGGATGAGATGGTTCAGCTTCACGGAATGAAAACTGATAATGGCGTCAGTGGCGCAACATAGGGTGGCTGCAGTTCAGAATCCATTCTGGTCTCATAGTAAGTTGGGAAGCACATGACACCCCCCCCCTCCTTAGCTGAGAGCCCCCCCCCACCGCCTTCACCGTGCTAGGTGGGGTGAGATGACAACGGTTAACAACGGCTCTACTTCCCACCCCTTTTGGTAAGAAGTGGTTTTGTCAAGCTTGCCGGGATCTTGGTATCTGCCAGCTTCCTTGAGAGGTGTCAGACTGGTGGGGGGGGGGGTCACGGACAGACATCGGTGACAAGCACACAACAGAGACGCACAAATACAAACAGCCATACCGTGCCTATACATCCACACACAGCAGGGAACCCCAGTCCCGTTCAGCCTCGACTAGTACTGAACAGAAAAGCACCACGCTGCAGGGAGATGATTTTGCATTTAATCGACCCATGCTTGGGTTGTGGGGGGAGGAGGTTTATTAGGGTAACCAGAGAACATGCTCAGGCGTAGACACGGAAAGGCATCAGCATAATCGATATGCCATGCGCTCGACCCAAAAGGCTGAATCAATAGCGTATTCATTCCAGGATCCAGGCTTGGTGCTGGAACACGATTATTACACGTTGGAGATCAAACGCAGCGCAAGCTGCACGTTAATAAGAGGCAGGAGACCCACGGTCCTGCATGCGTGGAAAAAGACCCACCAAGAGTTATGACTATAATTGAACTCTCCCCCTGAGATGGACTTTCTGATTTGGCTCTTTGTGCGAAAATCTGCTCGGTAGACAAATTCCGAACCGAGGGAGCGCTCCGAGCACGATGGTGATTCAGTCGTTACTCATTTTCGGTGTGGGTTGCCAAGCGGGTGCCCTATCCTGGGAAGTGTTATGGGTAGACGGCGTTTCCGAGTGCAGTTGGGTTAGGAAATATGCAGAGGCTCTCGCACCTTCTGGTCCTTCACACCTGTGCCACATTTGTGCTTTCAATGGCCATGCTGAATTGCAAGTCAACCATGTCCCCTCATCCACCATTGTCAACACCTCTACTAAAAATCCAACACCCTGTGTTATTCCCACGACATGAAGCAATTTATTTCAGGATATTACCTCATCAAGTGATACGCGGTGAGGGGCATGCTGGGACGAGAGCGTCGGCTGTCGCCTCGTTGCCAGGGAACGGGTTTTAAAAGTGAACATGAATGTTTGTTTGGGGAGAAAACCAAGTACTCAAAAGTCTTACTGAAAACAAGCCTTTGCAACAGCAGACAGAAATTAACCCTAAAATGTGAAATATTGACACAGCAAACGTGCGGTCTGGGAAAAGAAAAGAAAAAGGGCACAAACCTTAATTTCTTTCCCTGCCTTTTTATCAAAAATGAGTTGACGGGATGGAGTTGACCCAGTTTCACGTTCCTGCTCTATCTTACATACCTATTAACAAGCAATTCTTTTAGCTGCAGCTGACAGGGATGCGAACGGTGTGGACTTGTAAGCCAGTACACTTTACAAGCTCTGAGGTTTCTCACACTTTACTGCGTTGGCAAATCACTGCAGAAGGGACTTTTATTTTTAATGGCAAATCAATTACTCATTTGTGGGCCCATCTGATTAATTACCCAATGCTTAGTGTTTTTAATGACTTTGCGCACTAACAGGAATACTTAATCACGGACCTCAGTTCAGTGTGGGGTAAACGCTGACTTACATCTTTTTGTGGCCATCAGGAGAGAAACGTGTCTAGGAGGAATCTATCTCCGCAAAGGGGCACGTACCTGACTGTGTGTGTGAAGATTCAGGTCTGGGGTGGGTGAAGGGGGAGGGAGGGGGTAGACGTAGGAGTTTTTGTTGGCCACTGGTATGAGCTATGCAATCTCCGATGACCAGCTCAGCCCAGGGGCACGTCTTGTGATCCAGGTCATGCTGATCCCTCCAGGGGCCACTACCTCCCCAAATCTCCTACCCCAGGTTCCGTCCCACCAGAATCCCCCCCCCCCCCCTTCGGTTGGGGCCTTTATCCTCTTCCGAGGTGAGTGACGGATGCATGAAGGAGAAGCCCGCGAGATTGTCAGCACCTCGGATCGGCTCATTAAGACATGCCAGTTACGGGGACAGCCGCGTCGGCTCACGCGATTACGAGCGTGGCGGTTTTGTCGGGTAACGAGAACGGCCGTCCCCGCGAAGCACCCAGACATGGAGCCTAATAGAAGTATTCACTGGAGGCAAGGTAAAATCACTGTGACTAATCCTTTTCTTTTCATTAAGCTCCAATAGGAGGTTGCATCAGGATTATAGTGAATTATTGATATCAAGTTCTGCTCCCCCCAACACCAGATGTCTCTTTCTCCCACCCCCCCCACCCCCACTGGACTCTCATCTTGTGTCTCATTTCTGCCACATGATGAGGCGGGGGTGTGGGTTGGAGTCACTTCGATGCACAGTCAAAGCTAATGAGGCGGCCCGGCCCCCGAATCTGCTGGCGATGAGATCTGGGTGCCCCCCCCCCAGGCTCTACTGCGAAGTTTGGGGTCGTTCACAAGGTTGGCGGATGTGACTACCTTTTGTCTGTTTTTTTTTTTTTTTTTTTTTACACCTGACAAACAGACTCGGGGTCCCGTGGAGAGAGTCCGTACACGAGACACGAGTCAAACAGTTGTCTGCGGAAATAGAGCCACGCTGAAGGCATCGGACGTGAATTATTAATAAGAGCAATGGAATCACCCAACGCTGTGTGCACTGGAAGATGGGGGCATTTTACACACCAAAAAACACAGACGCCACCTTGTACCCTTACAGTCAGATAAAAGATAAAGAAATATTATTATATATAATAATATTATATTATATATAATGATTTTCATTTCATTTTTCGGATTAGTTAACCCAATACATACACAGGAACACACAAACGCAAAATGAGGTAGCACAGCCTTTTCTAAAGCTCGTTCTTATCTTAACCCAGAGGAAATAAACCTGTCAGTTCAGAAGGGAAGACGAATCGCAGAGCAGGTGTGATAATCTGCTGTCCTTGTGAATTGCGCATGCTAATTACGGCAAATGTTATATACCTCTATCAGGAATATGTGCAACCCTGAATCGGGTAAATGTATTCTCTCCGAGGTTTGTCGGATACATCTAGAGACAAGAATGAGCCAAACTGCAGCTCAATGTGATTTACAGCGTCAGTGAGGAGAGTCAATAAAACACAGCCAGTCCTCAGGTTGCAAACAAGATCTGTTCCCTAAGTCTTTGTTGAATTTGTAGTTAGAAAAATAGAGTACATAATAAAAATACAGTAATAGTAAAAGTAACTACAGTCTGTACTGTAGCGTAAGTCGATGAGCTCCTGAAGACACGCAATCTTTTCACGAGCGTCACAAAGTCGTGGGTGTGTTTTCTATTATGAACTATTGTATTTAACCCAAATTTTTTTTTTTATGTAATAGGCTTTATGGCAGGCTATTTGTAAGTACAAGTTGTCCGTAAGTCAGACATTTTAACCCGGGGACTGCCTGAAAGCTGAGTGAACTCCATTTGTACGGTAAATGTTCGGAAACAGCCAACGGCGTGCGGAGCGTCGCTCTGGAAACGGTGCAATTGTAACACTGCTTTGTCCTAGCCTGCCCCCCCCCCCGGCGGATGGACAGGGCACCAAGATCTGCACTTGCGAATTAAAAAAGCGAGTCCATTTGAATGGTATCCTCTCATGGGCAAAACTTGGAGCCAGTGCCTATTTGGGTCAGTGCTAGTCTATATCGAGTCTTGACCATTTTTAGCTGCAGCAATAACCCCAGTCCACTGGGGAAAAGGAAGAGAAGACTGGCCGTTCGTGTCGGCAAAGGGACTGTTAATAACGGTAAATGTCACACAATGACATTAATAGAAGCCATTCCCCGCGGACAGACAATGGTATAGTCCATTATGCATCCAGCAGTGAGCTTTCGATTAGTATCCACATTCTTTCAGAATCGAACAATCATGGTGACAACGCAGTGCCTTAATATTAATTCAGAATAAAAACTGATTTAGGAATTCTTTGTTCTCTGTTTGTAGGCATATTTGTGCAACATAAAATTAATATATAGATATACGCCGAACTCAGAGAGATTGATTTATCAGATAAAGTGCTTGACCCACCTGGGTGGATCAGGAGAGATTGTGAGTGTGGGGGGGGGGCTTTTCCAGCCTTCTAAATTTTTTATGACCCATTTTTCATTTGTTGCGCTCCCTGCTGCTCTGCCACAGGCTGTGTCGTTTGTTAATTGGCCATACCGAGAGCAGGGATGGGCATAAAAGTGTCAGTTTGAGGTCTGATGCTCTCGAGACGCATGGTTTTTCTTACCGTCTCCCTCCTTGCCGTTTCGGATTCCCAGTGAGATGTCAGAACCCTCAAACATGGCGGGGGGGGGGGGCGAAGGCCGACGGAAAAGGCACACGTCGTGTTTCACGTCCGTGTGCTGGGAGCTCAGTGGCAGCTCTCGGAGATGCGTTAATAAATGGGTAGCGGGTGGGCGAGGCCGTTCTGAAATTCACAGGGTACAAGACGTGGGGATATAGATCTGAAGTGTGATTATGTCATCGTTTGGGTCAGATGAGTGATTATGTTTTGGCCAAGTTGGGCCAAGTTGGATTTTCGGTGACGGAGAGCCCCCACACTCGCAGGAAGGAGTCCCTCTTGCACAGTGACCACACGAGTCCATTGGCACTTGGGCTGGAGGTTTGACAGAACCGTTGCCATTTTAGAATGTAGATGAGTTTCTGTTTGCTCTATTTGGGAGCTCTGATCCATCACCATCTCTCTGGTGTTTTTCTAAGCATGTGACACCTTACATGCTATGACTCTTGCTACCCACATAGTTGAGTCATCTGTTAGAATATACTCATATCGCTATCAGATTTTCTCCATGACAGTTTATGTTGTGAACACCAAGATGGAAAGACAGACAAACACATGAATACACATACAACGCATGTAGCTTCCAGTGTCTCCTGGACGTAGGCGTGATCCCCAAAATGACATCATCTTGTGCGCCCATTTTCCTCCAGTTAAAGGCATCTGCTCACCACGAGTCCCCTTCGCATTGTCAGCTTCTTCCACATGCTCTGTGTCTCAGTACATTTCCCTGGATGTAGGCAGCAGAGCATCGGTGGGTGTGGCCTGGACATAGAAGGCGATGCGGGCAGGATAGTATGGCAGAGACTCACCAGGTGACACAGGGAACGACCCCAGAGGCTTAATGCATGGTGTAGATGAGAGTCCTTTATATGACAATGAAGGACAGAGGAACATATGGCAGATAACTGCCAAGAGCCAACATGTAATGTGAACATTAGATTATACACAAGAACATACTCTACTGGGAATGTGTACCCCAAGTCCACCTGCATATTACCTGAATATCAGAACCAGTCTCCTCAAGTTTTCCAGGTGACTTTGAGAAACAAAGGAGAATGTTCCAGAAAACTGTGTTTTGCTTGGCTCACATTCCTGGACTGGTCTCGCACGTCCCACTAGGCCCTGCCGAAAGCTCAGTACCACTTTCTCCCTACAGGGACCACTGGCTGAGAACATTATGAGGATATCGCCTTGGTCTCACGCACAGCAGCATTTAAACCCCCCCCTAGCTTAAGCATTTCGACGTCACGTTCTTCCGGCAATCCTTGTTAAAATTGCACGCTGGGTGGCTAATGGCAGACTCCGGATCTGTGAGCTTCTAGGAGCCCAAACGTTGCTCCTTCTCGGCCTTCAACACAGGCCTCACGCAGGCCTGCTACTGTCCCGGAGAGTCTCCATCCACATGGTTTATTTTTTATTATTCTTATTATTAGAAGAGTACAGTTTTATGGAAAGAGCATGATATTTTAATGAAGGTATTTTATTTCATTCACATTAAGTGTCATGCTGTTAATGCTCATAATGTCCCTTCCAGGGCTGCAATAAGGTTTCAAGGTTGCGTACCTAACCAGCCCAGTATCTGCTGCCCTACATTACCTTCTTTTATTTGGGGTGGGGCAGTGGGGGGTCGGGGGGGCATGAGACAAAGAGAAAAAGACACGCATCCCAATGGGCATTACAGGAGGGAGGGAGGGTGCTTTAACCGAGCTGATGACAGACTTGCCTAGCCAAGCAAAGAAACTTTCCCAGAAGTCCTTGGCCCAGAACCGGAAGACTGTTTTCCAGGCAAGGATTCTGCGGAGCGTTCCCGGCTTCATTGCCGTTATTTGTGATCCGAGTCCCCAACCCCAATAAAGCTTCCCCCTGTTTATTACAGGTGACCTAGAGGGGCTCCAGGCAGTCAGGAGAGAGAGGAACTCCAGGTAGATGTGATTTACAGATCTGTCTACCCAAGGCCAGGTCTTTGATCTCATACCGTTCTGCTTCCCCGTACCAAGTTAACCCCTTGGTCACTGACCAAGCCTAAATGCCTCATCCTTTGTGTAAAAGCGGACAAGTCTGTGCCATTCTGGGGTCCTGTTCCATTCCAGCAAGTCCAGCTCCCTGTCAAACAGTTCACCATTTTGATGAACTCCCCGAGGACTGCAATTACTTGCAGGTGAAAATAAATATAGTCTCCTCCAACCTTCAAGTGTGTTTTCATGCAACAGATAATGATAATTTTTCCAGGTTGGGTGAGTTATGTCTAGTGAAATAACTACATAGTGTATTTAGCCAAGATGGTTATCTAACCCTAACACATACTACATACCCATTACCTTAACCCATGGGCATAAATTACTGGAGGTTGTAACACCCCCATAATCAAAACCAGCCAATACAATAGGACCCCTTTAAATGGGTGCAGACCTCAACCCTCC
>JAODKF010000032.1:76574-94962 GCA_026779585.1 Mormyrus proboscirostris | reverse complement strand
GGGGACGAGGGGGAGCAGGAGGGAGGACAGGATATTTAACTGACTGTACAATAGACCGATTAACCCCTGCAATAATTATTTATTAGTACCCATCACTACTTATTACTTCGCCCTATACTTTCATCTGTAACTGTAATGTATGTGTATCTGTAGTGTAGTGTAACTGTATGTGTAACTGTGTTGTTTGTATGTTGTATGGTGCTACTAGAAACAGAATTTTCCCAGAGGAACCTTCCAGAGGGACTAATAAAGTTTTCTACCTACCTAAAATGGTCAGATTGAGTTAGCTGTATTTTTATACAGTCACTCATTTCAAAGCTGTCTTTTTCCATCCATCCATCCATCCATCCATCCATCCATCCGTTTATTATACTGACTTGTTCTATGCAGGGCCGCAGCGATATGGACCCTATCTTGGAAGCTTTGGGCACAAGTCAGGGAATAACTCAAGGTTGGGGAGCCCCACATACACACACACACACACACACACGCGTGCACGAGCACACGCACACACACGCACACGCACACACACACACACACACACACACATTCACAACCGAGGAAAGTCCATGTAACCTTAGTATGTTTTTGGACTCTGGGGGGGAAACTGTAAAACTTGGAGGAAACCAAGTTAAGGTATGTAAAATTTATAGGTGGAAGGAATTCATTGACAAAAAATGGCAGCTGCATTTTGGTTTACTCTTCGGCCCCAAGAAAAACTGGTCAAAATCAGTCCAGCCAGCAGGTGGCAGTGTTTTCCCCTACAAATATTTAAATATTTGTAAATTTTTAAAAAAATGTATTTCTAACAGTAATACAGATTTCTGTGGATGAAATAAATAACGATATGAAGAAGTTGTTATGTTTTCAGAATTGTATATCGAAATAAACAGATGCAAGGCCACTAAGGACATTTTATAATGAAAAGAGTGAATAATTAATTAAAAAAAATCTCTCCCCAGGTCAGCAAGGAATGGTCCATCGCTCAGAAAGGATGCCATTTTTATGTTAAGCTATGAGCTGATAATGAGACAAACTAAAAATATTTTTAATTAAGCTAAAAAAAAAAAATGCCATTCAATATCACTTATATTTTTCAACTTTGGATCCTCTCTTGAACCCTTCAGATGTAATTAGAGAAGGGAAGTCCACCGGCAAGGACCGTCCACTAAGCTGATCGTTTGCCCGTGGGCAGGGGCTTCTGAGATCTAATTTGGTTCAAAATCAGCCCTCTGTCACGACTAATCTCTGTGATAAAGATCGGAGAGCGGGAGGGAGCGGGGCAGGGGGGACCCGGGAGCGAGCTGTGAGCAGCGGGAGGGGACACAGCAAGGTCTGCTGCAGTATTAATGAACAAAGTTAAAATAGCGAGCCTCTGAAAACGCACGGCAAGTCATGGTGGCATGGCACCGGGACAGGTGAACTGGTAACCGGGGCGACAGTCACCGTTCCAGATGTTTTAAAATGACCCTGTCGCTCTGGTAACAGGTCATGAGAGTCCTGGTGCAGGGGCTGTTTAGTTCCATAATTCTGGTTTAGGAATGTCCTATATGGCTTCTTCAGGTCAAGGGAGTGAAACACTGTAGTATCTGAGACACAGGTGAGACTGTCACCATGGTGACATCGCCATGGTCACTGATTGACTGGGTATCGGTGCTAAAAAGCTCGATGCCCTGCCAGGCGCCCACGTATCGAAGGGACAGTGCTCCAGTTAGTGGGGAAAAGAGCAACAAACCTGAGTTAGGTTTACGTGCGGTGTGGAGGGCAGTGACGGGTATGACCTGGGTGGGATGGCTTATTGGAGCTGTCCACAGACCACCTGACAGCAAGAGGGGGTGGAATCAGGCTCAAGCTGCTGCTGAGACTCAACTGAAATCTTGAGGGTGTTTTTAATGGGCAACCGAAAAAATAAATATATAATAATAACGACACTATCCAGATCCATATGACTGCAGAGCCCTAGACCTTAAATCACATGTGATACTTGAGCCCATCCTGGATTTTATTAAAAATGTAGGCAATGGAAAGATAATAGGCCAGGGTGGGGGGTCGGGAGATGTCACGTGTTGCCATGGTGAGTGATCACCAACCCTGGGCCCACAGGTAACCCTGTTAATGAAAAGCCTCTGACCTCCCAGAGCCCAGCTGTGTGCTTAGTTAAATCGCATGAGAGCTTGCGGTGGGTCTCGCTTTCCAGCTGGTTTCTCTTGTCTGGAGATTGTCTGCTTCAGTCCGGGAGAGAAACAAGCTGGTTTGTTATACTCCAGGACACAGAAGTAAATTTGTCCCAGAAACCCTGTCAAATGTATCTTGGAAGTCAGCAGAGGCATTGAATACTTTTAATTTTCCCATACACAGGGGCGGGGCCCAATTCAACACTGATTGGCCCCCAGAGTGCTCCTCCCTTGTCACTCACAGATTCAAAACATATCATTGGCTAATGATAAGGTCGATTCCTGTGTATGAATTGGCCGCTTTAATACCCCCATCTTGGCAAAAATCCTAGAATCACCCCTACAGATATCGAGACAGTGGGCTTTGACCTCCAGTGACCTCTATTGACATGACTAGCCGTTTAGCAGTCATTATTAAGTTGCTTATCTCTTGCCCCCGGCTCGTGCTGGAGTTCACCTATGTGATGGTTATGCGTTTTTAAGCGCCGACCACAGCAGGCATTAAACCAATAGCCCAGTACTTAACAAGCAAGAAGCTTAACAATGAATCGATGGCATGCACCGTCAGGCTGGGGGGATCATGAGGTAAATGGCTTAATTGCCAAAAACCTTCTGAAGAGCATGTTTGAGGCGAGGCCTGGAATGTAAAAGCCTCATGATGTCATGTCAGGTGGGGGGGAGGGGGTAGATGGTCCTGCCAATCTCACACCCAAACAAAAAGCTAACAAAAAGCAAACGACTCAGAGAGAAGAAAGAAGAAAACAATCCTTTATCATGTCATCTTCTTAAGGTCAAACATTTGCATTTACAGCCTTTGACGCAAAATGAGATACATCCCATAATACCAGCAACTATTTCCATGCAGCTTTAGAGATGCGGCTTATTTTTTTATCGCATCGGTTTTATATTTTTGGAAATTTCTAGTCCTTCAAGTCCATCCTTTGTCCCCCTTGACGCGTCACTGTCTCTGATGCTGTGGAAGTTCAGTCACTGTCATCAGAAATACTTCAGAGTGGAGCCTTTGGAGCCCTGCTGAAGTTACCCTGAGTGGAGGTGTAGTGCAGAGAACTGGCGGGGTTTTCTCACACAATGGACTCTCAGCATCACATTACTCATAAATAGCAAACTAAAAATACTGTAAACAAGCGCAGTTGGTGTATAAAACATTTACTAATCATTAGCTATGCATGGAAAGCATAAAAAAGACACGTTAGATATTTTGCTACATTTTTTTTGCAGGATTATGAGCGTGACTCTCTGTATACAGTGCTGTGTGCCCTTTTGATAAACCGTTAGGTTGCGCGTGTCTATGCATAGGAAGTCACTTCAGCTACAGTGCATTCTCCTCCAGGTCACATGACTACGGAGGCGCAGCGAGAAATTAGTATTGAAATCAGTTCTCCTCCCGTCAATTAAACTGAAAAATAATGGATTGTGATGTTCTGCATTCAGGGCAAACAGTGGAGGGACATATTTTCCCGAATTAAAATGTCAGTTTTTACTTTAACGACAATCGATGGCAATTAATGCCCACACGGCTCTTGACCTTTGACCTCGCCACAATAGCCTCAGTGCAGTAATTGAGATTTAATAGATTATTAAATCTACAGCCAGCAGCATGTCTAGGGTGCCGCCCTGCCTTTCCTAGAACTGGCTGCAGGCTTACGGTGACCCTGCACTGGACAAGCGGTCATAAACACCGGAAGCTTGGATGAAATCTCCACTGGCTTCGTTCTCCTGTGTCCCTCCTTCGCCAGAAAAAGCAGCCTGTTTCCTCGGGGTAGCTGCTGCCCACGCCTCCACAGGTATCTGCTGGATGACTCTCAGATGGCTCTGGCCTCCGCTTCCAGTCTTACCAGCTTACCAGTCTGGGTCAAAGGCTAATGACTTCCTGGGCTGAATATGGACTGGGTTATAATTTGATTATTTAATTAATCGTGTTTATGGGGGTGTTTCGCTAGTGATGACCTTATGTGTTCTTTGCAAGTGCTCATCAAGGGCATACAGTTTATTTCCTAAACTTCTCGGCCGTGACGGACAGGGGGAAAGTGTCATCATCCTCATTGCTGTTGATTAAATCGCTAGTTACTGCAGTTTTTGTCTATCAAGAGTCATATGGGCACTAAAACATTCAGGAAGGATTTATTCCTAAAAAAGGAAATATTTAAACCCCCTAAACATGTTATTAACACCATGATCAGATGAATTAACCCCCTTTTGTTTTTGCAAATCCTTTTCTGAGCTCATTTTGGAGTGCATACGCGTAACCTTGAAAGCTCAGGCTAGTGGAGGATGACGGATGTCTACGGGAAACTGAAATTAACTCGCTGCACCCAGAGGGCAGCGAACTGCCTAGTGCCGTGTTTCCCAACCTAGTCCTCAGGGACCCACAGACAATCCACATTTCTGCTCCCGTCCAGCTCCCTGCCAGACAGTACACATGTTTTGCTAGGGAGTGGGAGGGAGCAAAAACATGGACCGTATGTGGGTCCCCAAGGAGCGGTTCGGGAAACAATGTTCTAGCGATTTCTGGCTGCCCCACAAATGCCACCGTTCTCTAATGTGTACATGGTTCCTGTGGATTAAACCTGAGACACTCTACCTTGGCTGAAAGCAATGAGATTTATCAGAATCTTCCTTTAAACTGCTGGGAGCATCAACACCTTTAATGTAATGTAAGTGTTTGGGGGTTTGTTTGCTTGTAAATACGCATCTATAACCTGTGGTGGCTAAGATCCCTCCAGCTGTCTTCCATAAGCACATCCAGGGCAGCCAGTGTGTTACTCTGCTCCCACACATACTCCCACGGGCTCCCGCCAAGAGCCAATCGGAGCCACCGGTTCATCTTTGGATAAAAAACAGCCGCATCTCGGAGAAACCCACGCAAATGCCGGGAAAAGCCAAGCGGGGCCGGTGCAATCGAACCTGCAGCCGCAGAACAGGCCACGGTCTACCTGGCAAGCTGCCACGCTGTTCTCGGGAGTGAAAAAAAAAGAAACATTCGAGACTTAAAATACGTTCAGCAAAACAGCAGATATATGCCTCAAAATAAGCATCAGTCGCCGGTTTTCTCTGGACCTCCTGTGGAGCACCATCTACTACATCGCGGCCAGCGGCGCGCAGCCAGGAACGGCGGCTTCCGCATTCTTCGCAATTACAGCCATTATCATCCCCGACAAAAGCGCTCAGTGTACATCATAGAATGGACAGAACAGACAGGCCCGCACCAATATAAATCACAAGGTATAATCAATCTGCACACGTAATAAATGGGAATTTACACATATCCCCGTAATTGCGGTGCCCTGCAGAGGCCGTCGCTAAAACGCTGAGAAAAAAATTGCATTGAAACAGAATAGTGTCGGCTGACAGTGTTTTATTGATTTCTGAGCCTCATTTTTGAAGAAATCTTGGCCGAGGGCCATTTTTTTTTTTTTGGAGGCAAAGAACAATATTGAAAAGATAAGCCAATCACAGGAGTGCCATGTCGACTCTGTTCCAGTGCACCGGAGATGGCCAGACAATGAGTGCTGCCTAACGACATGGTGGCCTTGCACTTCCACACTCATGGGCCAAATAGAGAGGCTTCAAACAGCAGGTGCAGGTACAGGTGCCGGTGCTGTAGGGGGCGCTGATGCGGCTGCTTCAAACGGCGAAATCTCAGATGGAGAAAAACACTTGCTTTAAGCATTATACTGAATTTAACATAATAACTAAATATTTAATATTATATAATATGTTAATGTTTCATATAACTTAACATAATATAATGATATAATATTTCATGTAGTGATTTAACATAAGTTTCTAGGACATTCACACAATCATAAGCTTGTTCTTGTTCTTTTTTTTGATATATAAATGGAACACTGCCCCCAACACATGGGGAGCTGAAAACTGAGAGCTGAGAGCTGAGAGCTGACCTCTGGGAAATGTTACAAGGTACATTTTTCCACATGTTCCCATTTAATTAGGTCCTGGTCAATAGAGAGCTTGCTTGCCCTTTAAATGTGCAGCATATGCGATGTCATACTGCACGGGGACTGTGTCAAAGGCTGGTGATGGTGTTGCCTCCCTTTCATCCCCTTGAAAATGGCGCTTGGGAGATTCCCATTGTCTCACATCCAGGAGTTTGCTGATGTGCCGATGTTGGCAGGGCTTGGAATTTGAGCTGGGGAGATGAGGTCGTTTCAAGATCTCTATCCTGGGTTTTAGAGCCCTCCCCAAAACCACGTGCCCTCTGAAGGACAGACTTGTAAATTGCACTTAGGACTCCTGGTGGTGGGGGGGGAGGGGGGTTACAACCGTCTGGCTGGCCTCATCCTGAATCAATACAACACTGCTCCCCACAAGGGGGCGCTAGTCGAGCGCCAGTTACATCTGGACCAGACGGTGTACATCTTCTATGGTGTGCAGAGAAAGGGTGTGGAGCATGCAGCTCGGCCGTGGGCGTCCATCACCCCCCCCCCCCCCCAACTCGTAAATCAAGCTCCTTGAAGTCGCCCCTAGAGTCTTATCACAGAGGACCCTGCGGCTGAGGGAATATGTATTTTACAGAGACGTATAAGTGATTGCTTCCATCTTCCAGAACCTGACACAGCTCTGGCTCTCAGCAGTGTTAGACAGTAGCGAACAGCCGCATAGAGGAGAGCATGATCTGAGTGTCTATAATATTTATCAATTCCTCTTCCCACCCTTGCAGGGAACAACAATGTACTTTTATGGTAGATTTTCTTGTGATGAAGAATATCTTGCAGAATTTGCATTTAGGTATCAGGAAGATAGGCATCTGGTCTGATTCATAAATATGTATAAATCTCTTGGAAGTAATCAATTGATTGCTTCTAAATTATCCTTTTCATGCAGCTACGATGGGACAATTGCAGTTATTATTAATTTGCCATGATCAATGCATTTATGACAGGCCCAAAGTTTCAACAAGGCCAAGAGCGCCATCCGGAGGTGGAAAATTCAGGTTCAGGAAGTGCAGATCCAGACCAAGATTTTGTTTCAACCAACCAGCTGAGTACTCTGTGACTGTGATTCTTTAAACTCAACTGGTTGATTGAAACAAAATCTTGGTCTGGATCTGCACTTCCTGAACCTGAACTTTCTACTTTTGGCGCCATCTTAGTTTGGAGATGGTAATCCTGTTTGCCATGCGGGCCGGCTGGGCTCCTCTACTACCTACAAGTCCACCTGAAGGTCATTGTAGTAAACTTGTCTTCTCTCTACACACACACACAAAAAAAGAAGATATGTTGCCCACTGGGACCTTGGACTCTCAGCCACCAAACACCTTGCAGTTTAATCTAACAGACAACCTGCAATTCATCAGTCTTCAGCTGAGGGTTAATCAGCGTCTCCAGGTAGGGGTGAGCTGAATGTTCTGGAATCATGATTTTAAGACATTCTGGATTTTACACCGAAGAGCAATATTAAAATATTAATATATAAATATATAAATATTAAAACACTACTGAACAAATGGATCTCTAATTAAAAAGTAAACCAAATAGCCCAGATTTCGCTTCATTAATCATAAAAAGATGTATTAACAAATATTAATTATTAATTATCATAATTAATAAATCCCACAGTTTCATGAAAACAGCCCAGTGTTTGAAGACAAATGCATTTGTGTGTATTTATATCTGTACATAAACCTTATTAGAGGTTGAAAATCTTTAAGGAAAGGGGGCAAATTTTGTTTTTGCCATCTGTTTCTTTTGCTTTTTGGTCTCAAGACGACTGGCATTCCCTATCAAATGGGGTTAAACAGCTATGCACACACGCGTATATATATATATATATATATATATATATATTTAAAGCTTGAATGCTAATTCCGGAGCTCTTCTCAGATTCCCTCCACGTGAAGTTGCACACAGCAGCTATGCACATGAATATATTAATTTCGATCCGCTGCTCTCCTGCTCATTGAAGCTAGCCGCAGCTGCGCGGCACCGCGAGCCGATAAATGATAAGACGTGAATCGCTCGGGTGGTGCTGAATTAGTCATGAATCAGAAAGGGCCGGTCAAAGGGCCACGGGGGCCACACGCACCTCCTTTGCAGAGCAACGCAGGCTTGCAGCCGTGACACCACAGAGACCTCGGGCTGCAGACGCGGCGCTCCAGATGCGCGGGATCCGGCAGAAAGCCACCACCCGTCGGCAAATCCTGCTCCCGTCGGGCCGTCCGGAACAGACCCGGCACCTGCCAGCATCCTCACGACGGCCCTTTAAACTCTTAGAAACCCTGCTAAAGCGCCCAGAAGATCACAGCTTATCCCTTCCCCCCAGCCATTCCATATTCTAAAAGCTGTCCTCTGGCAAAAGACTGGGGTCCATGAAGACCCGCAGCAGAAAAGTTTCTTCCCCGTGGCAGTCAAACTCACTAATGTGGCGCAGACATCCATGGGCTGCGGCGGAGCAAGGCGTTCTGGGCCCTCCGACAGGGGTTCCCCCTCCCCCTGCTGTGCGCGACAGGCAGCAACTGCACCCCTGCCTAATTTTATATAATATTACGTATTCAAGGGCCCCTGCTGGGACCCCTCAATCTGCATCCATGTCCCCGCAGAGCCCCATTCACAGTACATGAGCACTGGTTCACAGGAACCAAGCCGCACCCGAACCACACTATACAGTTACAGTGCGATTCCAGCTGGCTTCGGTTTTCCACTGCGGAGGCACTGGCTTCATAAAGGTGTTGTGTCAGCATGGGTTGACTTTTGGTGCCAGTGGAAAAGCGTCATAATTCACCAAGCATCTAAGTTGTTCATTAATATATAGTTTCTTCGCCATCAGGCTATTGTTTGTTTCTCTGTTGCGTTATTTATATTGTTCTTTCGTACAACTTCAGCCTGGTATTCTGCTCTCTGTTGCATCTAGTGTATTGTTTGCTTTAGTGTGATTATTTTTGTTTTATATTCTGATTGGATTCTGATTCTAAACAGATACATGGTAGGGATAAAAAAAAAGGAGAAGGGTTTTTAGGAACGAGGGAGCGTGCAGATTTACACGGTGTGGTCATGGTAAATTACGTATATGGACATGCATGTCGATAGTTTAACATTCAGCGGGCCTCACTGGAGGGGATAATGCAGCGAGGACACGGAATTTAACCAAAGAAACTTTTAGCCATGAATTATGAGTTCCTGCCTGAGACGGTCCACAGGCACAAGCTTTTTATCCTTTTGTCATTTACTGGAAACTTAAATCCACTCTCGCTGTATCCATGTCCCTATGGCAACCATGCAGGATTTATGCTGCGTATTTTTACCTAGCCTGTCCTGGCATGATTTCCCAGGAATACAGATGATCGTGTTATTGTTAAAAAAAAAAAAAAAAAACAGGTAACCACCATAGAGATGAATCATTGCGGGTGTTGCGTCGATGCGCAAGCGAACAAACAGGAAGCGGGGAAGCAGACGAACGGAGCCGTCAAAACGTCTAAATAGGGTTTATTTGGACGCACGGAGAACTGCACAGGACGAACGTCAAAGACAGATCTGGGAAATAACGGTAGACGTGGACTAATATACACTAAACAGGCCAAAACTAACGTCAAACAGCTGGAAACAATCAGGGTAGTACACGTGGATAATGAGGGGGCGTGGCACACACGAGGATCGGACGAGCCGGGAGTGACAGCGGGACAGATATTTAAAGTGAAATTGGGCAATCATTTATTGAAGAACACAAAACAAGGAGAGAAAGAGAGAGAGAGAGAGAGAGAGAGAAAATGCCATACCTGCTCATTTAAATTTACAAGGCTGTCTGCAGAAAGATGCAAGCTGATGAGTTTAAAGAGGTCTGAGCATCTTAAAACAAACCCAGAGGACAGGAAACATCATCGTGGGGGGCTGAAGCGTGCGGAGAAGGGGATAGGGGCGAGGAACAGTTCCACCAAACTGGAGTGTTGATTTTGGGAAATGAGAAAATTATAAAAACCTGACTGTGGATGCCACACGATACATCCAGAACCTTCTCATGCTGCCTATTTCTTTAACGGCAGTTTAAGAAAGGAGGCTGTGACTACACAGTAAACACTGAGTAAATCTAAAAACTGTCTAATCAATTTTTACAAATGACACCCCTGTTGATTCCCTCCTATAATTCCGGTTCGCGGATGTGTACATAGTAGTAAAACGAGCCTGAGAAAACAAAGAATATCATCTATTCCATTCACTGTTAGTCATCTCCTGTCAGGTAATTACTGGAACCAGTTGGACTGCCTGTCTAGTATAGGCTAATTACACGTTTACATCAAATTATACCCCAGAAACATCAATATAGTAACCGATAAACAGCGTGCAGCAACATTAACAGTGAAGCACAACACCTTTTAAACTTTTTGGAGTTGCGCTAGGACATGTATAGAAGTTTCTAGAATACATTTGTCACACAATATGAATGTATTAGCGGATGTCAGACCTAATAAGATGTGGTTGAAGGTGAAGAAATTAAAATAGATTATGCGTCGTATTTTCCTTTCATGAACCGCGTGAACCCTTGCCGCTTGCGCGCAATAACGGGAAGGCTGCGACACAGCATCGATCTCCCGATAAATCTGCCTCTCGCTTGTCGACGGGGTGCCGACGTGTTCGGCCGTATGTATAGGAGCGTGGGAGGTGCGCACGGGGTGAATCTGAAAGCAGTTCTTGTTTGCTCGAAGGAGGACGAGGGGCTAGGCAGAGTCTTTTTTGTATTTATTAGGCTGGCCGGTGGCGGTAAACAGAACGAGCTCGTTGCCATTTGCCTGTAGCCCCCCCAGAAAGTCGAAGAGTAACAAATATTTGTCTTAAACCCAACTAAAAGCGACAGAGGATGTAAACGTGGATGAACTCCATCCTTTGTCCCACTGGCTTGACCTTTGCCTCTTTCCTGCTGACTGGCTCCATTCATTACACCTCCTGTAGATCTATGTTGCCCCCTCCCACATCCACTGACAGGCCTGCTGTTGCCTCCATGTTGCAGGCATCGACGCTTCTCCCCTGAGCTGCTACCATCTTTGTCTTCTTTTTTTGATCCTCTCTTCCACCTGTCCAGCTTATCCCGCCCTGTCTCTCCGTCTTCAAACCCTCTTATTCCTCCCAGGTGAAACGGTGATTTCAAAATATGCTTCTGCCTTATAAGGCATTTCTTCCCAGTAAAAAAAAAACAGGTAATAAAACGAGAATTAATTTGGGGCATTATTAATTAACTTCAATCCTGAGTTAACACTGTGTAGTGTATATAGTGCCCTGTGTTAACACTGCACGATGTATATGCTGCACTGAGTTAACACCATGTAGTGTATGCAGTGCTATATGTTAACACTGTGCAGTGTATGTAGTGCCCTGTGTTAACACTGCACGATGTATATGCTGCACTGAGTTAACACCATGTAGTGTATGGAGTTGTGCAGTGTATGCAGTGCAATGTCAACTAACTTAGTGATGAATACGTTAGTGACGAATTAGCCCAGAATGTGCCAAGCTGATGGGAGGCAGTGGTCGTCTCAGTTCTTGTGTGTCAGCCCTCTTCCTTGGAGTACTAATGCTATTTTTTCCCTTCTCAGTTCCAGGATCGTAAACCAGGGCGATATTCTGCACTGCATTCAAAGGCAGCCATGCTGAGAAATGGGCTCGTGAAGCACTGAGCACCTCAGAGACGACATTATGGCAGAGTAAGCAGGCCAGGAATGACTAAATCAAGGCTTCATTTGGTGCGAAGGGCTCTCTGTCTTTGGGTTCACTTGAGCAATCATCCATCTGTTCACTCGGCCGTAACGGAATGCATAAGATATGGCAAAATCCGAGAGCAGAAGTTTGCATTTCCGACGTGGAGGGAAGAAAGGGAGAAATCAGACACAGTAGATGTGGAAGGAGGGGTAGTGATGTGGACGTCTCCCATTGTGTCAGACTGCGCAAAGGCCAGACAAAGGCCACCTCCAAACACCCAAAACACGATCCAACACGAGGCTATTCTATCGCCATAGTTTTCACGTAACAAGCATGAGGAACATGGTGACATTTTCACAAAGATGCCAATGAAGGCATGGGGATGTCATAGTGAGGAGATTCAAGGGACATTCACGGCCAGTGCATTGCAGCGGCTTCAAAAATCCCACAATTCGCCATTAGGGGGCGCCTCATCTAAGCTAGTAATGAGATGTGGAGGTTATTAGCCATGCTGGCCTGACAGACTGTCTGCTGTCATTCTTTGGCAAAATCAAGGGCGTCATAAAAGATGAAAATGGCTGGGGACATGCTCACCCTGACCTGAAAGCCGTGTGAGGCGTGTTCCACCTCCACCTCGCGACACGCACATGTGTGTCTGACAAGCCCGACTGCGGCGGCCATTAACAACCGTGGGGCTGAATGCGCGTTCACATTCAGCGCCGGGCTGCGGCTCGTCTCTGCTCGCGGCCAATTTAAAAGTAAGTAAGCAGAGTTATGATTCATCGCTCTGTTTACATATATTACGAATTAACATTACTGTGGAAAAGTGACTTTTAAGTTAGGCAATTTAGTATAATGACACAGCGCTGAAAAATTTAAGATGGAACCCCCCCCCCCCCCCGCAAGGAATACGATGGTCATGAGGGGGACGTGATCAGCATGAAGAAGACAGATAAGCTCTATCCTTGTCCAGTTTAAAATGGCACTAAGATTATCACCTGTGGGAGCACGTTCCTGACAAACGGACGACCTCACCGTCTTAGGCAGAAACAACAAGCTGTCAGGCGAACTTGTTTCTGGCTCTTTGTCTCCTAATTCTGCACTAGATGCTCAAAGTGTGGTACGAGTCAGCAGAAAAACGGAGCCTTAAGATGTGCCACTAAGCTTCAGAGGACTTGATTTATATTCCAGCATTCGGCACGGCACGAAAGGCTGATGATCGCAGTTAATTACCGTCGCACGAACAAAGCGAGTCACTCTGTAATGGCAGCCCTCTCCCGCACATGGCATTGTTTAATTTTATGTTTTTCTTGGGAATTACTCCCTCCAAACATTTCTTCTCGGTAAAAACTCATAAATTGACGAGTCAGTTTCATAGCTAAGCTGCTATGGAATCGAGATTTGGTTCCCTGAAGGCCGACTCTAGGAGCCGGCCTTGCTGAAAAGCCACCCAGGGGAGACAGCAGACACCAAAGGCTGAAGGCCAAGCACTTTGATGTCCTCTTTCTTGTCAAGGAGAGGATGTTCTGAGTGAGGGAACATTGACCATCCCTGAACTATGAGCGGAGGAGGCTTTATACTCATCTCCATGGCAATAACACACCACCATGAATCCGGCGGTGACCCTGTCCCAAATCACTCCTGCTTGCCCTTCTCTCAGCTCATCCCTTGGTGAGCCTGTCCTGGTAGCTCCTAGCTGTAGACATGGAGGAGCATCTCCATGCTGTAGAATGAGCCTCTGTTGCCTCACCTGGGGTATCGCTGTAACTCCCCTGCACATGGACTCGTCACGCTCCCTGATGGCAATGCTCATAACAAAATGAAGGCTCTTGTAGCTAGGGGCGTATGCAGGGGTGGGTGCTCAGGGGCAGCTGGAAGCTGATTGGCCCCCAGAGTGCCTAATACACTGTCACTCACCGATTCAAAAAATATCATTGGTTGGTGCCTTTGTATAAAATATGGCCCCTCATATGCCACCCACCTAAAAAAAACACCTAGCATTGACCCTGCTTGTAGTGGAACCTACTAGATCTCCAGGAGTCCAATATTGATTATATATAATGTAGGTCTCCCTTTCAGACATTATATTACATCCAGAGAATGGCTGACATGACAGAAGTAGAATTCTCAATCTCCCGCTGAGCTGTTGGGTCCAGGGGCATAACTTTGGGTTGTGCATTGGGGGGTTGAGGTCTCCACCCTTTTAAGGGGGTCCTGGGGGTTGTATTGGCTGGTTCTGATTATTGGGCGGTTGGAACCCTCCGTCCCCCCTATACTTCATGCCCATGGCTGGGTGCCTCACTTAATTGGCACACCTCGGTACCAGCCAATCTGTGGCGCGTTTAGCCCAGGAAGGCACTCTAGTTGCCCCCCCTGCCCCCCTTCCTCCCTAATGTGGAGGTCCAGCCCTGATGGCCGCCGTCTTTGGGCGCTCACCGGGTCCTCTTGGTGGCGTTCAGAGCCAGCAGGAAGCCCTTATATCTTCATCGCGCCATGGGTAACCATCAAGTAGGTGAGCTGAATTCCCTACACATGCATCCATATGTATGTAGGTGTGGTAGCCTACGGTTTCTACAGTGTTCGCTTAGACAGGCTGCAGACCTCAGTGAAATCTGTGGATTTTCAAACAAGTGAACAAGCTGAATCAACAAGTTTATTACCTAGTATTTATCTGAGTATATGTGCGACTGAACAGCCATACGAAAAACAGCACGGTTCATATAAGGCATTTTTGTTATTTCGGTCATATACGACAAAGCATTATGTCTTTTATATGTTTTTTCCTTGACTGATTATGGCCACATTTATACCAAAAGTCACTCTTAAGATGTGAGGCGCTCAAGGGAAAAGTCTGCAGGAAAATATACTAATATACTTTTACATGAACTATGCATTTTAGCATATATGGTAACATATGGCTCTAGTAGGAAATGCATGTTTATTGCTTGTTGTTATTTAATAAAATATTAAATATTAATATTGCTTTTATATTAATCTTATGAAATACATACATTTCCATATATGATCTCTCCACATTCAGTTGGTTTAATTAGATATGAGAAAATTCATGTTATGCTCTCAGAACACAAAGTGAATGCATCAACTGAAAAAGGCTGTTTCCTTCTCAAAATACGCATTCTAGTTGTGCGGAACTACTGTCCTAAAGAATTATGCATAACATTTATTATGGATTGTACATGACCGTAGGACTTTTTTTGATGATACATTATTATTATCAGATGTTATTTTTAAAAAAACTTTACATATAGGCACAAAGCTATGGCTTCGAATATTATGGTTACAGAGCACAGTATGGTCTTAAAAATTGATGTATATACGACTTGCTGAAGCAGGCAGACTTACTTCCTGCTCTTTTTCAGGCTGTGACTCTGCTTCCTGGGGTGCACCTTGAGTCCAGCACACCCAAATTCAGTTTTACTTTAAGTCCTGAAAAACAACAGCGTCTGAAAGTCTGGCAGAACTGACTTTCGTGGAAGCCTGGATGAGAACCACAGCTTCATCTCAATGGCATAAAAATATAAAGAATATGTGATTTGGGTAATTAAACAGGCAGTGAGTATAGTTAGTGTGTATTTACATGCATGGTGCGGATCCTGGATTTTTGACATTGAAATGAATGGTGGCTTTTTCAGACGCTGATGTTGAATTTCTTTGTAGGCTTCCATGGTCTGCCTACTCATCTCCCAGATGAAGGTCACGGGCTCCTCAATGGGCACATGCACTGTGAGTGAGTGAGCATGTGCACAGGTCACCATATGCACACTGCACTGAGCATGTCTGCAGCATGTGACCCTGATGTTCAGTCATGTGATTGGCCGATAAACTAATCTGTACAAAACTGGCTGAATTACAAAATGTGAAATTGCATAAGTGCACAGCAATTATTTGCGCACATTTTACTCAAGAAAAACCCATTATTTTTTCTCAATTCGATATACTAAATTTCTTTTCAAATTTAAGATATTGGACAGATTGCAGCCTGCAGCAAACAAAGCAGATGCTAGAAAATGCAATATCAAAAGACAAAGAAGCATGATTTATTTTAGCTTAGAGAGACAGACCAATACCAGGTCATCCTCATTGCCCACAGAGACATATTGGTTATACCGCTAATGATCCTCTAATGGGGGGGTAAGTCTCTGCCCCCACCCCCCAGTTAAGCTCAGGGACAATGATTTACACAACCCTGTCACATCACTTATCCTCCTGCAAAGACAGCCATTATTATGATGAAATTAAAACCATCATGGGAAGACTGCTCACATGGTTAAAGGTAGACGTTTACTCAATTAGGTGTGGATGACAGGAAAAACCAAAATGCTGTTGGCATATGTTTGGGCCCAATGGCGGGTAAATGCCCTGGGGTGTGTTTAGCCAAAACAGGGCCTCACCGCCTGCCAGTGCCAGGTCGCTGGACACCCTTCCACCTGAGCCACCGTTTGTTTGACACTCGTACTCCCTCTGATACCAATTTGCTCGCTGATGATCTGGGACCCCACTCGAGTGACTGCTGGCAGATGGCAGACCCACTGAAGGGTGTTTTATTCTCCACCGGTTATTTACACACAGGACATCCTGCTGACAAGGGAGCGGCGCTCGCTCTGTGTGTGTGAGCTTTGCAGTGTTTGGGAGGCGGAGCCAGACGGTGACCGGAGCAGCTACAGCAGCCCCACGCCTGGCACATCCAGTGTCCGTGTTGCTCGTTTGTTCTGGCTGAGTAGCTAATTGCTCACATTTGATTGAGCCCTTGTTTGGTCACATGGCTCAAATTGCTTTACTCACATCGGACAACAATGAGTTAATAAAATTTAATATAATTGTCGTTAATGGATACAAGGCTGTGGTAGTGCAAAATTGCTACAAAACATTGTATTATTATTATCATTCTGATATTATTTATATTTAGTTCACATAGTTTCAGTTAATTATTACTTATAATAAATTATTATTAGACTATTTTGGTTAACGTAATTAAGTTAATTATTGTTTCACATCTGATGAACATATTTTATAGTGGCATATTCATCTGATAAATTTTCCAGTCCTTTTTTAAAAGATGTTTTTTTAAAACATAATTACCATAACTCAACTAGAGAGAAAAAAAGTAAATTTCATATAGCTTTGTATCAGGGCACTTTCAAAAGACCATTTGATTTTTTAAAATTTTAAAGATTTCAGATGTTCCTCCTGACATCACCTTTCATTTAATTAATTAATACAGAATTCTGCGTTCCAAAGGGCATCTGAAATTGCAATCTCAACTGAAAACTCTGTGATGTTGCACCATTTGACCCACAGGGGGCACTCTTTGCTCTAACAAGATTTGCAGCGGCGGTTAGTACATTCGTGTGCTTAGACACAGACTGAGGTTGATGCCCCGTCATGGGTCATACTGTTGCCGTGGAAGGAGACAAGGCTGAACAACAGAGATGGGGAATGCACGCTGCAAGCTGGCTTTACATCAGCACATTTAACGGAGTCGGAAGAAAGAGCAAAGTCTTGTGGGTGTTGTGACAGAATCAAGAGCGTATCGCTGAAGGAAGGAGGGGTAGAGATGGGGCTGTCTACCCCTCCCCTCATCCTTGATAATCCCTCCTTTGAGCAGGAGGGAAAATCCAGCAAACAGCATTCTGCCATCAACATTCCCGGTGATAAGCCAACATCAACATGCTAACGACACTTAAGCAATGACCACAGCGTGAAAACTGGATAAGCTAGTATAAGACGATGCATCTCCGGTCCTGTTCTGGGCTTGGGTGTTTCTCCTTCGGTTTGAAAGCGGAGATCAGATGACCGACGCTTTTGAATGCAGCCGTGTTCCCAGACGGTGCGTCCCCTGTTCTAGGCCGGGGGATTCTCTGTGGAGTTCTTTGGGCCTTAGAGGTGGAGAGAAGGTTTAATGTTGAGCTGCTTTTTTAAGCCTCTTTGTTCAGGAGGCCTGTGCTGCCACCTTGACTGTTGTCCTGGGAGGGAGGGGCGTGTCCCTGGAGACAGTCGCCATGAGGTCTGATTGGCCCATAGAAGCATAAGCAGGACTCAAGGACGTCGCGACCAACCGCTGCGGCCATGGGACGGAAGGGTCCCGGCGTCAGCTGAGAGTCAACACGGCGCCGAGCGGACGGTTCTCTGCTTCTCGTGGGTCACCCAGGGCGCCCCGTCCCGTCCCATTGAAATATCCCGCGCTCATGCATAATTTTAGACGAGATGCTTGAATCAGGTCGTGCCAGAGAGGACTCCGATTTGTCTTTGAACAGTATGTGCAACGCTGGATCGTTAATTATAGACTAGGGCAGGGAGGGAGGGAAGGAGGGAGAAAAAAAGGTGTGCGATGTATGGCACCCGCTCCCCTCGATCTTAATCCGACAATCTATTCTCACCTTTTAATTTATGGAGTGCAAGCCCTGCAGTTTAGTGAGACTATTAGTAATTAGCAGGAAGGCGGTCACATGATCACACTATATAACATCACCCAGGAGAGCACACACTCACACACTATATAACATCACCCAGGAGATCATACACTCATAC
>JAODKF010000032.1:34393-46991 GCA_026779585.1 Mormyrus proboscirostris | reverse complement strand
GGCTGGGGGGGGGGGGGGGGGGGGCAGCTGTATGTGTTAATTTACTTCATAAAAAATGAAGCTGATAAACAGACAGGAGTTCCACAGTTTGGCTCTGATGCCCATGCTATATTTTAGGTTAGCGGACCAATCGGAAGGCTCGTAGATGAGAGGAGCAGCAGGTGGTGGTCATGTGATCCAGCTTCCTGTGGTGTCATATGACCCTTTGTTCACCTCTATTCCAGAAGCTTATGGAGTAACCAAATGCAGCATGTACAGAGTGTGAGTATGTATGTACGTTTATGCTGCTAAGTTGTCCTGGCTTTGGGGGTATGGGAGGATTATGAAATGAGAAATTGAGGATGACCTTTGTCCCATTGGGTAGGGTTCCCGTCACGGTGCCGGAAAACGGCCCATTCCGTTGACACTGCGATGATTGAGCCTCTGTTCCGCCCTGGGCGAGTCCCACACCTTAAGGATTAAGCTTTTGCTTCTTCTCACGCTTGAGTCACATTTGATGACAGGTTTATAAGGTCAGACTGTCACTAAATTGCGATAATGTTGCAATAATCTGTTTCCCCTGTCGATGCGCAATTTCTGAAGGCTGACAATCGGAGCATTGTCAGAAATGCACTGGAAACTTTCTTCTGCTTTCCTGACTGCGTTGGCTGTTGGGAATTGGAAACCCCCATCAAAGTGGCATGGGGGTCGGGGAGGTGGCGGGGGTGGGTCCAGGGTGCCATACGGGCCAAAAACCAGGACTTTTCCAAGTCAGGTGGACGGTCTGTGGCTGGCAGCGGGATTTACGGATGCTGTGTGGAGCTGAAGTGAATCGGCATTAAAATGCGCCGCCGCGCTTTGCTGCGGGATCTCTGCTGGCAGATGGGGGGCACCAGAAGCGTGCCGTGTCCCAGCTATGCTTGCCAGCTGAAAAACAAATCAAGCTAATTAAACATATAAACAAAACAAACGTGTTGGGTGTCAGGAGGGTGGGTGAATTTGTGCATTCAGAGAAACCTGTCCAATTATGAAGAGTCCTATGGATCTGAGATTCTGGGGGGGGCACCCTTGCGTAGGCCCTCAAATCTGTCGCTTTAGTTTCTGCTGATATTCTTTCTCTTTTTGATGAGCCTGGAAAACAACGCTGTAGACTTTCCTCTGTGCGTTTCTGCCCGTAAAAGACTGCGGAAGTAAGGACAGCAATAAGAATCACAGCGACAGCAGTCGCAGAAATTGTTCCCTTCGTTGGGACTTTTTCCCCCAGTGACAGACTGTTTACGTGGCAACTTTTAAAAAAAGGTCACGAGCAGCAGCCAATTGATTTATTTACCTCGTCGAATAAAAAAATTGGCTTTTACTTTTACCTCCTTTGAATCGATGCTGCTGTGTGTTTACAGATGCGATTCTGGCCTAATGCCACTCTCAAGGTCGCCGCGGCATGGACCCCTGGGATGCCGAGTGCCGTAATTGAGGGAGCGCCGCGAGTTTGTTCAGAAAAAAACGGCACGTCGGGCGAGTGTAGGAAACTGGCGGGTCGTGATGATGCTGGTTCTGAGGTGCTTTTTGCCTGCGGTGCTTCAGGAGACGGGCAGTGTGATTATTTCGAGCGACGACTGCAGCAGGCTGCCGGTGTAACTGACGTATTTTGAAGTCCTCAGCCCTCTACCTCTCTGGGTCCTGGCTGGTATCTGTGTGCTACGTGCCAAGGCTGTGTCGATGGGGGGGGGGGGATCAGGCAGCCGCGGTGAAGGCTGCCAGTCACAAGCCCTGGAGTCATAAAAAAATCCCCCAGGGAGGCCCGGGCTGCACTGTCCTTTCGATGACTTGTTTGCGGGGGTGGGGGTTGTGGGAGGGGATTTCCTGAGTCCTGACAGGGATTTCCGGACGGGATAGATGCCAAAAAGTGATCGGGGGCAGTTTCGTGTGGTAGAGGGCTGCTTTTCACAGCTTAAGGGTCATCTGAAGACAGTTCAGCCAGGGGGTGGCGCTGCAAGATTTTTATTTATATGTAATTAGCCAAAACATTATGACCACCTCCATGTGAACTGAATAAGTTGACTAGTAAAAATGTACCAAGGTCTGGGATATATTAGATGGTAGATGTTAAGCTAACATTCAGTAATTGTAACTGACATACTGAATGCAGAAGAAACAGGGATGAAGATGTCAGTGAGTGTCTGTGACCAAGGCCAAATCATTACAGCCACATGACTGGGTCAGAGCATCTCCGAAACGGCAGGGCTTGTGGGGAGCTGAAGGTCAGCCGTGGTGAGTGACTACTGAGAGCGATCAGAGGAGGGAGAAATCACAAAATGCCGACTGGGTGCGGGGCGGCCAAGACTCATCGATACGTGATGTGAATGAAGGGTATCTATTAAGGGACAAACCATCGGAAGGACTACTGTGACAGATAAGCGAATGAAAGAATTTATATTTTAATTATCGTCATGGGATCATTATGTCACACACAAGGCATGGAGCCCAGCTGTTTCAGCGTGTGTGTGTGTGTGTGTGTGTGTGTGTGTGCATGTGCGTGAGAGAGGAGGAACACTCTTCTTGATCATTGATCTTGTGCTTGGTTTGGTGCCGTGGTAAAAAGTTTATAGTCTGATACAGGGCAAGATGTAAGGAGCCCGTGTCTTTCATGTGATTGGCCCTGTCTGTCATGCCCCCCCCCCCCCGACCCACGATGCATTGCATCGGACAGGTAGGCTGAAAAGAATCAATTTTTATTAACTCATAAGTAGAGTTTGAGAAAAGCAATTTCACGCTTGAGGGCGCTGCCCCGGAGTTGGACGGTGTGCCGGTGATTACCGTTGTTTTCCCAGGTACAGAAGAGGAACAGGTAAGAAATTAATTATCTACCAAATATGCAAAAGCAGCCCCTGTGGGCCCCTCACTCTCCCCGCACCTGTTTATGTCCACAGAGTGTTTTCGGAAATATATACGATGGAGGAACTTAAGACGGTCTCAGATGAGCAGAATGCACTAATGCAAATGGGGTACGATGCCAGATTCCATGTCAGTGTGATTTTATCTGTCCATTACTGCCGTTTGTTATTTACCACTTAGGGAATTTGATTCTTTTTTTTTAATTGCCGCTCCTGATAAATTGAGCCACAGATGGTCTCCGTGATGATGTTCCACGTCCCCCCGAAACACTCCAATGGGAACCTCAGACCTTGCTTTGCGATCGTCGGCCACACACCCATATCTGGGCGTCTCATGGGGTCATGTGACCTAGTGACCCCCAAAGGGACAGGCTCCCATTGGAGGGAAATCAGCACAATGGTATGCTGGGAAAGCCCTACCCCAATAGCACTAAATAAATTTAGTCATTTTCATCCCCCCGCTTTTTTGGCCCCCATGGTGAGAGTATGGTCGTTTCCTGCCCCTACACTGAACACCCCCAAAATGGCCATCTCAGACAACCTCTGTGAGTGCATGCTGGCAGGTCCCGCTCTGTCCATCTAATAACCTGCGGCAAGTTGGGTGCCCTGATCGATGAGCTTTAATTACTCTGTCTTTTTGCTTGCGGAGCACAAACATCAAGAGTTCTTGCGGTGAGGGGGGTGGTGACCGAGGAATGCAAGGTGCTGCAGACCCGTCGAAGCTGAACTTGTCCATCGGTTGGGGAGGGGGGTGGGGCCACAGTCACCCATCCTGCTCACATGGGACTGTGGGTTTGTCATAGTTAATATTCCTGGCATAATTATATAAACTGGGGTAATTTACCTTTGACGGGTGTAGGCATTGGTTAGCACTGCTGCCTCACACCCCTGGGACCAGGGTTTGAGTGTCCACCCCGTGTCGTGGGGGTTCTTCCAAGTATTCTGGTTTCCTCCCACAGTCCAAAAACATGCTGAGGTTAATTGGAGTGACCAAATTGCCCGTAGGTGCGCATGTGTGAGTGAGTGGTGTGTCTGTGTGCCCTGCGATTGCTTGGTGCCTCATCCTGAGTCGTTCCCTGCCTGTAGCCTGTGGGATAAGCTCTGGACCCCCTGCAAACCTGAATAGAACAAGCAGTTACAGAACACGGATGGATTTGCGTGACTCCAGATGGTTTCGTTTGACGGCTCGCAGCAGCGCGGTAACGTCACCGCCCAGATCGCCGTTACCGCCTCCCAGTCCTGGCCAATAGCCAGCCTGCTTTTCAAGCAGATGATAGAGCGTTTTTAAGAGAGGTTTCCTCTCTGCCGACGAGAGTAATCGCTTTATGCTCTTAGTGCATCTATTCAATTAATGTATATATATATATATATATTCCGGGGACCTTGTTTGAGATCGTGGCTTCTGTTCCGCACTGTTCTACCATATTTATAATCACAATATGCAGTGATATTATGCTATATATTATTTTTGTTCATTTCTGTCTAGTGTAAAAGAAAGATGGACCAAACTGTACTGTCTGTTAGTTAGAACAGAATATCTCCTTAAATCTTTCTCTTTTATTTTTTTTGCAAACTCTCAGAGTGGGACTTGGCTTCGCAGTGATGAAATGTCATCCTTTCTCCCTCCGAATGTCCAGGGTCTATTCAACCTAAGACAGGGCCGGAATATTTAAGACCTGAGGGAGTCACGTGTGTTAAATCCTGCGAGCTGCCCGGGGGGCTCCTGTTCCAGCAGAATGCCTCTTTCTGTAAGGGGTTACCGCCCCCGTCTGACAAGCGGGACAGCACTGCTCCTCCAGCTGTATGGAAATATGCACCCCCTCCTTGATAACTTCCATAACCCTGGCATTTTATTAGAGCTGCTGTCAGATGAGTGGTATTTGGAGCCTGAGAAGGTCCCCGGGGCGTCCTCGCCGAAGGCCGTCCCTCGGTGTCACCAAGCCAAAAGGGTGAGTGGAACCGGGGGTGGGGGAGGGGACGACGACCCAGCCAAGGTGTGGGCCCGCTTGCTCTCTCCCTGTGGAGTCCGAGGATGTCCGTTTCCATCTCAAACACTCTGTCTGTTACCTGGCTGTCATCCTTCTCCCTCCCGCTTTCACTTTCCCTGCAGACATTCTGTACCATATTACATTTTACTTATTTATCCAGGGCGTCATAATGTTTTTTTGAAAAAAAAAAAAAAAAACAGGGTTAGACATTCCATGGAACAGCTGTGAGTTAGTGGCCTTGCTGCAGAACCCAACTGTGAAACTACTCTACAGTGCCAACCCTGGGATTTGAACCAACAAACTTCCTATTGTAACACACAGTGACTAATCATGTCGAGTCACACGTCACCTCACAGACAGCTGAGCAGTCAAATTCTCCATAACATAGCACATCTGTACGAGTGAGTTTTTCACAAGGGACTTAGCAGTGACTGACAGTAATTTTTCAAAGGGAATGCAAATCCAAAAATGATAATAGTGGGAAAATGATCCCACTCACTGTCCATGATGGAGGCTGGGATCAGGCCCACCTCCCTCTGTTCTCGGTGCCAGGGGGAGAGCAAACTGTACACTGTCTAGGGACAAGCACGGCCTGCATGTTACCTCAGCAGGGTTCGGTTAAGGGGGTGGGCGAGATGCCATCTAAACGCTGCCTTTGGGGTTCATATTACCCCCTTGTGACCAGCACATCCCGCAGAGTCACTCAGTGTCACATTTACGTCACTCGGCCTCTACTATCACTATCACTAACATCTTGTGTTTAAAGTGTTTAATCACGTCAGTCGGCCTTATAAATGAGACAGGCACGATGTGGGCACCAAGGTCAGCCTTCAGGACCCACTGTGGCTGGGAGCTCAATAACCCGTCTCGCAGTCAGCATATTTTCCTTCGGACGCCATTTTCCTTTTTGCGCTGCGAATTTGCACAGCTCGCCTCGTTATCTGGTGCCCCGACCTTGCTGTGCCCATTAGCATAACGCCCACCTCTGGTGGCTCCCCCCGGTGGGACACAAGAGCAGCGGGACTGGTGGTGTGTGTGTGTGTGTGTGTGTGTGTTTGTGTGGAGGGGGGGGTCTTCCATGTAAACGATAATGTTTTAAATGAACTGCTCTTAATCCCGCCCTCTTATGTAACAGCAGCCTCCACTCCATTGGTGGGCTCTGATTGGACCGTGGGGGGTCATGGGCCAGCTGGCAAGGCCCCCTCCATTTATGGAAATGAGGTGAAGAGGTTTACATAAGGCTGTTAACTTCTGCAGATCCGTGTGCATTTAATGTACACTTAGCGAGCTGGTGCAGGGGCCTTCAAGGCCGCAGACAGGCGGGAGGGGGGGCTGGCGCAGTGCTCCGGTCCATTAGTCAAGCTATAGGTTTTCCCAGCAGCCCTCATTACTTCAATCCCACCTGTGAAAAGTGCCCCCCCCTCCCACACTGCTGTTTGGTACACGCCCCCGGCTCCTGTAAATGCAGGCGTGGGCTTTAGCACAAAAAATCCCAGCGATGCCAAAGAGGATAACCACCAAAAAAAAAAAAACAAAGCGGGTCTGTGCTGGGTGGGATATTACATTGCAGGGGGGGGGGTGGCAGGGGGGTTTGGGAGGGAACAGAATGAAAAATGGCAACCTGACATGAGGCGGCTGGGGCTGAGCAGGCTGCGTTTAACGGCCCAATCGTAAGCTCCGTCGCTCATAAACAACGCGTTCCACGGAAAGCTCCAAAGCTCAGCCCTGGGATCTTTTAAGGAACATTCCTGAAATGTCCACCCTCCCCGCGAATTTTCCAGAAGGAAGATGTCATGGGTCTCAAGATCTGCCCTGGTACTTGGTGTACTAGGGTGGGGGTTGGGGGCTCTTGATTGCATTTCCCCTTCCCTGTGTCCGCCTGGTGGGGTCTGGTCAAATTACTGACCCAGAAGAGGCTGTTATTCATCACAGACAGGGCGGAAATCACACCAGCCTCACTCATTGGCTGCTGACAGCGAGGAAGGGTAACCGATGGCCAGGTGTGGATTTTCTGAGGAAAGGACTGTCAAGAAAACAAAATTATTTTTCTTTTCAGGATTTCCTGCATATTTTGGGTGTTTGCCAAATGCCAAATATCTAGTGAATTTGCTGGATCCTGGGAGGAGGTTGAGGTCACGTTGGACACAATCAGATAAAAAAAACACCAGAAACCAGCACTTCAGCTGAACAAAAGCCTCCTTACAGCAGCATGCAACAAAAAAACCCCACAAGGGCCATCCTTCAATGCACTCCTTTTTTCTGAAAACGCGGCTTCTCCGAAAACAGCCTTAAGAGACGTGTATTTCAATGGAATAAAGTGGTACGATCCTGCCTCGTTGTTTATCGACGGAAAGATGAGATGCCGTATCGGCTGGGATCCGCTGATTGATTTCGGAGGAGAGTCAAGCGAACATCTCAGCACATCCCGGTCTACAGGAAACCCTGCAGTATACCATTCCGACACAAAGCGATGAATTATATGGATCTGGATGCCATTTTGCTTAGCAGGGCGCATGTCTAACAAGGGCATGTAGGTAGGAACATACAGAAATCAAGGAGCTCTAGACACACTTTATTCATTACTTGTATTTTTCTTTCCAAAGCCAGAAGCTTCACTGCAGGGCAGTGAAAAAGGTACAACCCTGGTACAGTTTTGTACTCCAAGGTACAAACAATTTTAAGGTACCCCAATGGTACAAATGTTCCTCGGAGTCCATTTCTGTACCTTAAAAGGTACCCACAGCTTGGGTACAATTCACAGACCATTGAGGGTACGGCCCTAGTGACAAGTAATTGTACTCTCAAGGGTACAAATAGGTACTTTTTTTTTCTTTTGGCAGTGTATACAGAGGTGGGGGTTACAGGGGCACTGGACTCAGCTGATTGGCCCTTAGAGAGCCCCCTCACATGTCACTCACCGATTCAAAACATTTAATTAGCTAAAGAGAAGTTTGGTCCCACTTACGCCCCACCCCCTTAAAAATACCAGAGAATTAGCCCTGTTGGAGGGATGTACACATGTGGGGGCTCTGTGGCCCCCCCCCCCGGTGGTACGACAGCTTAAATCCCACCTTTCCTCCGTTGCTGAGGGATGCTGGGAGTTTTGTGCATACAGACAGAGAGACAGAAAGGGCTGCACAGAGTGTGCTGGTGTGTTTGGCGGAGGGGGGGGCACTCTCCATAGAGCAGATCTCATTACCCTGCTGCCCTTTTCAAGCCAAGACAGATCACAGCTCGCCAATTAGGAGATCTTTAAGATGTTTAATGTGCACCATTAAAATTTTAAAACCGGTCCAGGGGGAGCAAGGAACATGCAATGCAAATTCTAGGGATGGAGGGGGCGCCACAGCCTTTGATCGTGACCTCGGAGTATCATCGGCCAGCTTGTCCGGAATAACATTGGGCCACGTGATATCCCAGAATGCACTTCAAACCTGAAGTTTCCTACCGAATGTCTGGGGGAAGGGGGTCCTTAGGCTTAATACCTGTGTGCAAGGTGCCTGAACTGTGTGGCTCATTTGAAAACATCCAGCTCTCTAAATGCTAAATGTGACAAAGTATGCAATGTACCGATAATGCCCATAATGCTTTGCAAATGTAATATTTCTGATACAGCATGTGATAACACAGGCCTGGGGTCCCTGTGTTCCCAAAGGTGTCCCATAAAGTTGCCTTTTTTCCTTCCATGGCTGTTCCTCTTTTCTAACCCAGAGAGTACTTCACCTCCGTCACTCCTGTGGAAAACGGAAACGTGAGGGGCACCGACTTTAATCTATGCAAATTAACACAAATGCCCTTGCTAGGCAAACAGGCATCCCAGCCCACACTCAGGCAGTGATTATACATAGTCAGACTGGCACATGAAACCGAGGTGCAGTTTACTCTTCAAAGTCTTCCATAGCGTCACTTTTAAAAATGTAAACGCCGGGCTCATAAATCAAGCCTGCCACGTGCGGCCCATCGATTTCCGTTCGTACAATCAGCGTCACGGCGGTCTCCGGCCTGGGGGCTTATGTCAGGGTACAGCCCTGATGGGATGCCAGTCAATCGCATGCCCCGGCTGCCATCTTTAGTCACCAATCCATGTATACTGCGTGCTTTAGCAGCCGTGACAGCAAACTGGAGAATGTGGAAGAAACCCTTTCTGCCCCCCCCCCCATAAGCTTTGAAAACCAAGAATGACTGCAAAATGTTTCCCAGAAGTCATTTGTTTACATGTCTGTACCTCTGGCTGATTCCAAGTACAGATGTCAAGGAAATCTGTCCTTCACTTCAGCCCCGACTCCATGACGATTCACGGATAGATGTGGTTTATGTCCTTTATCTGACCTCTGGGTAAACTCACTGAGCATGCGAGTCCCGCACGGCCTTAAACCTGGACGATTCGCAACATCCAAGGCCTACGCTGGGTGGACGTGTTGAAACCGTAAACGTGATATCATTCCTGCGGTGTCTTATCCAACACACGGGAAAATACAATACACTGGAAGAAAAAAAAAACACGCATAATAAGGAGGTATGTTTGTGTATTTGTAAGACACTGTCATGTTATTGTAGCTAACCAAGCTACAAGATAATTCAGTTTTCCTAAGCGATGGCCTGCAGGATGGTTTGAGGAGGCTTTAGTCACGCCTTTGGGGCTCGAGACCTTTAATGCAGTGCACTAACTGTATAAATCTCCCAGCAGATTCGATTATTCAGTGAGCGATTTGGCAGAGGCGTTTACTGGCACAAATATTTCTGTTGGGAAAAAGCGGAACGGCTGGAGACACGTGCCGCTTTCCTTCAGCGGGCGTGTGACGAGTGGGGGGAGAGTAAAAAAATAAGGGGCCGTTTACCCCCATCTTGGACTTCTGCGGATGCAAAGAAGCAGTCTGTACGCTTCTATAGCGATCGCCCCGGGGTTAGATTATGTTTTCACGGACAGACGTTGATCGATAAAAAACAAACCGCCACAAAACTGAATTTGCAGCACGAAAAAATTTACTTTCATCTCTGTTTCTTAAACCTACATTTTTTTTTTCTAAAAAAACTCAAAATAAAATGTCAAGACTTAACTACAGATGATTCTCCTTCTGCATTCAGAAGGATTTTTTTTGTCTCCTCTTATGGTTTCCAATGCGGCAGAGTCCGGCCCAATGAGTGTCAGCGTTCATGAATGTCGCTGTCGCAGCCCTGATCGGTCTAATTGACTGAGTATTAGCACTAATTGGATGACTAACTGCAGCGAGCACTGGGAGTGAATCGGTACTTTAGAAACACTGGTTGGAATAGAAACTACATTGACTCCAAAGTGATGGATGACTATTGCAAGGCCAACAGCACGAGTCAGGAAAAATAACACAAAAAAAAAAAGTGCGACCTCTGATTATTATGTTTAAAAAAAGAGCGTGGTCAAATGACAGACATGCTGCCACTATTAAAAAAAAATTCTTTGTATTCCGTAATGCCAGCATGCCTGGGGAGGTATAACCACCTAGTTGATCTTGGACCCTCAGAGGATTTTGTTCTCCTTACCTGGTAGTTGTTCTTTCCTCTCCCCCCATTGTCTGCTCACATTCTTTCTTTCCCTTTTTTCATGCACCATTTTGCATGAATGATGGATTGGCATACACTCTTGTCAAATGCCTCAGGGGCGACTCGGGTGTGGAAGGCACTATATAAAAAGTTGGAATTGAACATCTTCAATCTTGTACGACTGAGATGAAAGGTTTGGCCATCAAGGTCTGCTGGATGCCCGAATGTTTATTTACCACTATCTGGATTTCGTTAATTTTAACATTAATACTCGTTACCATCAACCTTCCTAACTGCTCTATCCTGTAGTTAGTATTGTGTCCTGGAGGTCCACGGTCCATCTGACCTCAGCATTTGACTTTGAAAAACACCTTATCTGCTTCAGTCTTGTGTTATGATGACATGAATGCCAACACAGCAGATTGATTCGGTGTCTTCTCGAGATTAGATGTGTTCTCATGCTGGTATGGAGGAAGCCCTGATCTAGGTGATACAGGTATGTGGCGGCACATGTCAGTCCTGGGAGCGGGGCGGGGAGGCCACATATTTCACACTAATGGAATGTTGAGGCTTCCAAAAGGGAACATGACTTTGAAATTCTACATGCCCTCTATAGCTCCTCCCCCATGAGACTGACTGGGAATCCCTTATGGAAAACCCTGTGGTCCCCAGTGTAAGTGGGCATCCAGGTCAGCAGGGGCCACAAAAAAGTGTCCAACTCCTGCTCCTATTTTTTTGCCCCCCCCCACCGCCCCATTGCACTGCAAAGCTCACATCTTCAGGACAAACAATACGGACTAGACAACCCCAGACCTGCACTTTTTACTCTGCATGCATAAAAATACAAAACGCACTCGGATATTCTTAGTTCACTAAGTTGTTGCACTTAGATTTCACCTTGCAGTTGGTGAGTCATTACACATCAAGCAATGTAGACCCTTAAATTGAATTAGGAATTATGTTTATTGCTTGTTGTTCTCAATAACAAGACAATCCTCCCAAGCATGTACATTCTTTTTTTTTTCAGTTTAGACTCTGAAAAGTGCTGAGCGTGGCAGCGAACACCGACAGGTTCTCTGACATATAAAAACTGGACTTGCTGTAGAAGGAGGCCGGGAGTTTCCCGCTGCCTGGGACTCTGGTGCTTTATACCCAGGTGTTTGTCAGGACTGGCATGATGAAATACACAAAGGCTTCTCCAGAGGCAGCTGATTGTCATATCTGCTTACCGGACCTGACACTTCCGGAAATCTCAGCCACACTCACGTCTAATGATGTTCGGTTGATCCCGTCTCTGTGGAGCAAAGTCTGTCTCTCTCATCAACTGAGGGTGACACCTGGGAGACGGGCAAGTTTCTGTGGACTCTGGATCCCGGAGTCCGTAGCTTCGGTACTGCAGACCGGCACCTCGTGCTGACGTCAATGCTCACCCCCGTGCAGACTCCGTCTGTCGAAGGGACGGCCACCTGAGATCGCAGACTGTCACCGCTTGGTGAGGAGTAAGCAAGTATGAAAGCGCCGACGGCTGAGGAGGAGCTGGAACGCCAGGAATGCTGGACAGCCCGGAAAGGTCATTACGGACAACGCTGACAGATGTGGGCTGAAAGGGGGGGAATCAGTAAACCATCCACATATAACAGCCTCTTTCCCTTAACTGGAAAAATATTCCAGTATACACAAGTGACTCAGATCCCAGGAATGTGACAGTTGAATCTCAGAAGGTTGAAGATATCTAACTGCAGATTTAAACCCCTTTTTCTGGTCTCTGAGAGAAATCTTGACCAGAACCACATCACAAATTGATAGGAAGAAAGGAGGGGAACTTCATTTCCAGATTGGAAGTGGAACTGAAGTTGAGCATACTAGTGAGAGAGGAAATTTGCATCTAGGTGTGTTTGTTGGGGACCAGGGGAAGCGATTTCTCTGTTTGCCCAAGGTTGCCAGCTCGTAAACGTCTCTTTAAATCTCCATCTGACCAGAACATGACACAGATGATCTTCTTGCAGTCATAAATAAGCAGCAAATGAGAGGAGAGAGTCTAAAGATTTATTAAATTCTTCTTTTATTTGCTGGGGCTGCCTTAGTGGCCTTAAAGCAAGAGGGGCCTTCACTGGCTGTAAAACATGACAGCAAATCGGAATCCCGCTGCCTCAAAAAGCAGCTCAAGGATGCTTGACAGAAACAGGCAGATGTGCCCCCCCCCCCCCCCCCCCCCCCCCCCCC
>JAODKF010000030.1:23772151-23787632 GCA_026779585.1 Mormyrus proboscirostris | reverse complement strand
ATATAATGTAAAATATAGAATATTTCTATGATGATACATGCTGCCTTGATGATGATGATGATGATGATGATGATGATAGCAATATGGGCGGCATGGGTTCGAGTCTCCCCCACAGCTCCATGTGTGTGGAGTTTGCATGTTCCCCTCATGTCATTGTGGGTCTTCCTCTGGATTCCTGCTTTCCCTCACAGTCCAAAAACGTGCTGAGGTTAATGTTGGAGTTACCAAATTGCCCGTGTGTGTGTGCTCTACAAAGGGTAGTTCCCCGCCTTGCGCCTGAAGCCTCCAGGATAGGCTCCAGACCCCCCATGACAAGCGGTTACCAAAAATGGATGGATAATAATGATACCTATTGTTTGGTATGATAATGATGAGGATCTGCAGCCCATCCTGTATCACGAAGCGAGATGTTGATGAGCTGGGTAACTTGTCAGATTCATGGTGCCCTAATTTAAATGGACTTAATCTTCATTCACTTACATTTAGTCCAGACTGCCCTTGCCCAAAAATCCAGCTGTACGGGCCCCCGGAAAAAGTGCGGTTCAGTGAGATATTAGTCCCTCTTAGAATCTTCACACACCCCCCCCCCCCCCACCACACACACACACACACACACACAGTTGGTGGCAGAAAGATATGCCTCTTTGTTATACTTTCCTGTCGAGTTAAACCATCCACCATAGGAGAAAGTCCATGTAAAACATGGTGTGATGTCTCTGGTCAACAACCCGGGACCCGGAACGGAGCCTTTTCTGCTCCCTCATTTCTCCCTGCACACCTGTTTCTTCACTATATCATGTTACCTATGTCTGTTTCTCGATGGAGCAGTTCAGGGTAAGTATCCTGCACAGGGAACCTCCTGGGACTTGACCCTACAACCTTCTGGACGTAAGCCTGCGTTAGTATCATTTCTTATACCTGCTAGATTATGATTACAAAGAATATGACCGGGGGCAAGATGAAAAATTAAACATCTAATCCGTCCTGTCGGCACGCTCTTTTTTTTTTTTTAAATGTGTTTCTGTTTAGCAATTTAACTTGTCTGTCCCTGGAGAATTACACCCAGCACAAACAGCCCCCCCAAAAGGGTACTACAGGTGTTGGGTGGCCACACAATCCAGGCATTGTGTTGAGGTTCCAGTAACTCCTCCTCCAGATGGAAGTGCTCTCCTGCGGGATCAAAGCATTTTGTCCCCGGAATTTCTGATGCGTCTCAGATACAGTCATGCTTTTAGAAAGGAGGTTCAACAGCATTCAATTAGCACATTCTCTCACCCCAAAAGATGAAAAACTGTAATGCTGCATTTGGAAAAGCGCCGAATATTTGGACTTTTTTTGCTGCACCAGACACCTGGTCCGGAGCCTCTGTGCTGCTCCTTGTTAGCCGTAGTTAGCAGTAAAGTCATTTTTCAAATAATTGTTTTCTCAAGAGAGAAATATCATTTGAAGCGTCAAATGAGGATGAAAAATATGAAAACAATTTAGTAAAAAGGAAGAAACACACGCACACATCAATAAAATTACAGCAGATGCACAACTGAAATCACCAAACTGAGATGAGCAATATAGTTTTATTAGTGACAATACGCCACCTTGTGGCGATACTCATGTATAGTTTTTGCCCATCCACCATTCTGTTGGCATTGCATTGCATCTTTTTCATGATGAAATGGTGACTTAATGTGGGTTGGGTAAGTGACACAAATAGGGATTCAAAATGGATGTGAACTATAACTCGATGGTAGCAGGAGACAAGAGGTATGGCTTGTTCTTGTATCGTACAGTACACATCTCTGGTGTCACATGGCGCAGACAGATAGCTCTGTCTAGCAAGAGGAATGGACTGACAGCCAGGATATAGATAGGGAGATAGATTGGACATCTGGTCCTGATGAAACTACATCTTATGTGATTTTTTTTTTTCTGTTGGTTGCCATAGCAGCAACATCGGTGTGTTCCTGTGTGGACCCAAAGCCATTTCCAAGGTCATCCGCAAAATGTGCAGCACCCACTCAACTTCAAAACTGCGGGGAGTGCGCTTCCACTTCAACAAGGAGAGATTTTGACATGCTGATGAGGATGAATTCGTTTTTCACAAGTCAAGCCGCAAACCATGCAGATTTTGCAACCAGGAAAATAAATGCCGTAGTAGTTAAAATATGGCGGTGTTTAAGTGTGCCCAAAGTCCATATATGTTTGCCTTTGACACGTCCTGATTTGAATATTGATTTGTCTGGATTTGTGAAGGGGAGGAATGTAATTTATTCATAGTAGGCAGGGATTAAAAATATTTAATGAAAACAGGGACATGGTTAATGTTACGTAAAGGTGAATGTCTCCATAAAATTCTGTTTAGCTTGCATGAAAAATTGAAATTGTATGTATAATATACACTCACTCAAACCAACATAACCTTATTTTCTCATACATATATATGTAATATGTATCTGAAATATATATATATATATATAAAGTTTATAAAAATTTCTTGTACTCTTAGTAGTCTATACCATTTAACGTTTACACTTTTTTATTGTGGATCTCTGCGTAACGAATCATATCTGTAAAATGATATATTAATTGACTGAATTGGTTGATTTATTCGTAATTTTCCCATGTTTTGCGAAAGTAAATAATCATGATTTTTTTTAGATCAATGAATAATAGACGACCTACGGAAGGTTCTGATTCGTTTTTTAATTTACGGACTAAACTAGGTCATCAGCCCATTAGGCACACATACGGCGAATCAAGTGACTAAAACTAATTCCGTACCGATGCAGACCAGGTCAAGAGGGTCAAGCTTAGCCAGTGGTTCCCAACCTTTTTTGGCCTGTGACCCCATTTTGACATCACAAATTTCTGGCGACCACATAGACATTTTTCTTCTAGAATAAGTTTTTGATCATGTTTGTTATACCGTGTTGCCAATACAGGTTAGTGCACAAAGTCACATTTCATTTTCTCTGATCACATGTACAGTTAGGCGAGCTTGTCTTCACAAGGCTGAAGGTGATCGCCATCATTGTATTTGAACTCATTTATATTTATTGATATTTATCAAGAAAGAATATAGTTGTTTAAGATTGTATGTAGAGCTGGGCGATATGGCCTAAAAATAAAATCTCCGATTTTTTCACAACAAATCCAATTTTCGATTTTAATGGTTCAAAACAAGTTTTAACTTTGCATTTTAAAGTAAAAATAAATAAATAATCTGCCAAGCTAAAAAAGATGTAAGTGAGATGGTAGACCACACTTTAAGAAACTTGTAAAAACTTTTAGCATGTTAATGAATCCCGGCTTTTCCACAGTATGTATGGGCACCATGTCTTTTGCAGTATACATCGCGACAGCGTTTGTTATCGCCTTCCACAGTGCCCAATTCTTATATGGCACACAGTTCGAAACCGTGTCAGGGGCGGGACTTTGGATGTCGTGCTGCTGCTGCGGCTATTTTCATTTTTCTGGGAGCTGCACTTCTCCCACTCCACTGCGTGCCTCTGCTATAGATGCTGGAATAAATTCCTTTGGTTGCAACAGTTTTTAAACAGACTTTGCAACGAGGACTTGTTTGGTCTGTGTCCGACGGCGCAAAACCGAAACCAATTCCATATTACACCTTTCTTGGGCACAGGCTCCAGCTTTCCCCCGGTCGTTGCCATGCTGTTTGTGAATCTGCTGCAGTGTTTGGGTGCGCGCGCTAATTTACCCGTGAAGAACGGTGCGTCGCATTAGTTCCGCTTTTGGCGCTCGGGTGTAAAATATGTAATAAAATCAATTTTCATAAAAACAAATCGTCCTGAACTGTAAATTCAAATTAATCGATGTATCGCCCACCTCTAATTGTATGTGGTATTTTAATCATATTTTTTTAAAGAATAAAAATGATTTGAAAACATATTTTTTATCAGTATTTATTTTTATCAATTACTAGACATTTCAGGGGACTCCATTTCAATTCCAGTTGACCCCAAATTTTAAAAACACCGAGCTAAGCATTAGAGGGGCTAAGATGTGTTATTGCCGTACGTAAAAGCAATCAGTCGCCCTCCTGAAATTTTCACAGAATTTGGCAGAATTTATTTAGAATTTAGTGTACAGAATTTATAGAGCATCGACCAAAAAGACCCAGTTGGTGGCGGATGTGTAGGGGGAAACACCTTAAAAGGAGGCCAAAAGGAACGATCATATTCATTAAAACTAATAGGAAGACAACAGCTCTGTTTAGCGATGGTTCTCTGAACGCACAACTGCCTACCTTTGAAACGGTTCAGACGAAAAAGTGTTTCCTACCTAATACTACATATATTCAGTTGCACCAGTGTACATGACTAACTCCCTCTAGCGGTTTCATAATGTCATTGGGCAGGTGACCGATCCAAGGGCAAACGGAAGTCCCGCCCTTAATTAACCGATTGGAAGTGGTTTACTCTGTCTTAAACGCTATTGGGTAAATTCTTGTCAATAAAGTGACGTTACCCCTTACAACCGGAACATCATCCTCCTGGTGAGAAACACGTTATTGTATTTTCTTTGATTTAACGGCGTTTTGGGCACATGTTGTTCCAAGATTGTTACAGAAAATAAAATTCTTGCTGGAGTAATGTGTATTTAGTATAAAGGGGAAGTAATTATCGAGGCTTCAGCACCCTGCATGTCGTTAGTTTAGTTACCCATTAAGCAGTTTAGAGTTCAGTTATCTACCTCAAACAAAGTAAAAGAAAGGTTACAACTCCCCATAAATTTGCAAAGGTAGTCAATTACAAAATGTTTTACCTGTGGTGTTTTATTGCAGCAATTTGTATGACAACGCTTCTGTTAATTTATGCATGGCAGAACTGCCTGTCCTTTGAACTGTCCAGCCACATTGACATTGATGTTGTAAGGTATTATTATTATTATTATTGATGTTTTATTAGCAATAACTATATGTAGTGTTGCTTGTAGTTTATCAAGTGTTGCTCCTATCTCTCAGAATGTCTGTGTAATCATCAGTTAATTATTTAATTGTTAATTAGTCAATGCATCGGTAAATTGGTTATATCACAAAATGGCCATTTTAAAAAAAATAAAAATCGGTCAGTAGCGTGTATGTTGTATAGGAGCGTTGCATAGGAAAGCATTTTATTTCTATTTGGTTGAACAATGCACTTGATTGACCACGTGGGGGCGATGGTTCATAGTACTGTTGCATGTATCTTTTAACATAATGAGTCTTATTTAACCACGTTTCCTGGGTCTTCAGTGATTAAATATGTTCCTATAACGGAACATCTCTTATTCAAGATTTTATGAGCTATGTCCATATTTAAATGTTGTTGATTTATGTTTAAAGATTTGTGCTATATACAGCCCCCGTTTAAAACGGTCTGATTAAACTGAAGAGATCACTGGTATTGTACTGGTATTTTAAATCAGAAACAGTCTTTTTTCTAATCTTTTGCAACTAAGCATAGATTTTCCGTACTTTATAGATTTCTTTTACACAACAACCCATAAACAATATTGGATTCCAATCTATTTTTTGTAGTGAAATAATTAAACATTGTCACAATTATATTGTATATATGTCTATCATTTTGAAGAATGACTATATTATAGGGTGGCATGTTGTCAGCGCTGTCGCCTCACACCTCTGGGACCTGGGTTCATGTCTTCGGCAGGGTTCTGTGTCATCGTGGGGTTTCCTCTAGGTACTCTGGTTTACCCCCACAGTCCAAAAACATGCTGAGCTGTGCGTGTGTGAGTGTGCCCTGCGATGGGTTGGTGTCCCATCCTGGGTTGTTCCCTGCTTTGTGCCTGTGGCTTCTGGGATAACCTCTGGACCCCTCATGAACCTGAATAGAGAAATCTGGGTGCAGATAATGGATGGATGGCAATTTCGTCCTGTGATTGTAATGTATAAATCTGAGGCTGCTCTGTGTATACGAGTAGATGAATATCATTAAACTCTGTAATCCATTGGTAAGGCATGACTGCTCCTGTCAGTTTGCACATTAATGATTTTTGTGATGTTCCAGTTTGCACTTCAATGATGTTAGTTACAGTAAAACCAATGTGCTTATTAACAGCTGAGAAATGGCAGCATCCGGCAAAATCGCGGCTTTCCGGCTGCCCCCTCTCCCGACCATTGGAGAGATCATACGGCTGTACAACCTACGGGCAGAGAGGCAACTTTCCCAGAATTTTCTCCTGGACATGAAACTCACAGGTGAACTGTTCTTGAGTTTCACCTCGCCTAAAATGACTCAAGTGAGGGAATTCGGTTAAATCTGGGTGTTCAACCACCAGTACAGTTGCCTTGAGGTGTTTGACGGAGCCGACAGGATCAGCAATGTAGCTTGACACAGTCAGTGTTTTGCAGCAGTTAGGTAGGGTGGGGGTGAGTCAGAGGGCCACAAAGAGGAAATGGAGGAAAGAGCAATAGTTATGGCACTGGGTAGGGATATTAGCCCCCCCCCCTGCTTTATCTGGCTATTATGTGTGTCAGAAATGTGTGTAGGTGTATTTAGAACCAATGTTCAAATGGAAAGACATTTGTCGAGTTATATATAAGACTGTTGTTGGATTAAAAGAACACACACTGGGCGTATGGTATACCAGGCTCCCCGCCTGTATCGGGATGTTTTGTTCCATTTTAGCATTTTACTCTGTGTTTTGCAGCTTTTTGTTCCCCCAAAGTTAATCATGGTGGGTGTAGCATATGAGCTGTTTTGCAGAACTCCCATGATCCTCTGTGTCTCCATGCAGACAAAATCGTGCGGCAGGCGGGGAGCCTGAAGGGCGCCCACGTGTGTGAAGTGGGCCCTGGGCCGGGGGGCCTGACCCGGTCGATTCTGAACGCCGGTGCCGCTGACCTGCTGGTGGTGGAGAAGGACGCGCGGTTCATCCCGGGCCTGCAGGTAGGCCGCCTGTGGTAGAGCAGGCCGCTCTGTGTGCATCGCTCCCCAGGTGTTTGGTTTCACGCTTTAGCCTAATGCCGCTAAATTGCCATTTTTCACAGTATACTCTTGGGCGGGAATTAGCATATTTTTACATGCAAGTTGCTGTTGAATGGGCCTTGTGTTCAGTCGCTAATGCTGCCCTCCATTCCATAGAGCCATTTTTATTCAGAGCTGTGTAGTTACCATTATTCACAGGTAAGATGCATCGCCGATAACTAGGGATTACTTGCTTGTCGGATGGCTAGACTAATCTGGTTGAAAAGTCCTCCTTTTGAATCTGTAGCTGATTGTTACAGACCTCAGTATAATAACAATCAGGCTCATCAAAATATCACAGATTTCTGTATTGTTATGGACTTATGGGGTTATATAACAAAATGTTTGGCAATAGTATAATCCTAATGCAACATACAGATACGTATTCTATAAAATTAATTTAAATTTGCAGTTCAAATGAGAAGTGATGTTGCGTCTGCTTCATCTGAACATTCGAGATCCACTTTTTCATTTTGTCTAATGGACCCAAAATGGAAGACAGCTGATGCATCTTTCAAAGTGGAAACAATTTCCAGTTAATTTCCGGAGTCAGGTCTTATGTTCGCTTAACATGCTTGGATAGACTAAGAGTTTTCTCTCTCCACCACAGGGGAGGCAACGTAAGTGAGAGCTGTGCTCCCTTAAAACGTCAAGTGAAGTATCCTATTTTAGATCCAGCAAATTAATATTCCATGCAGCGAGTTTCTTTTAAAAAGAATGTCAACAACAAAAATGGCGAAAGGAGGAGTGCAAGTGAATGCTTAGTGTATGGTTTAATCAGCGATGTTTGCAGTCGCTGGGATTTCCTATTTATGGCTGGTTTTGACATTTTTTTTCCTCTTGTCTAGAGCAACATATACATTTTATGGTTTAAAAGCAGTGCTGTGGCATGCCCTAGCCATGGCAGGTGACAGTGTGTTCATTGTCCCTGTTTCCTTTCATTATCCGTCTGATTCTGCCCGGCCGTTGGGCACCAGGGCCCTAATTAGCCGGCTGTTGTTGCAGCTCCTGTCGGAAGCGGCCCCAGGGAGATTGAGGATGGTGCAAGGTGACATACTGACCTACAGAATGGACAGAGGTTTTCCGAAAAAAATAGCCAGGAAATGGGAGGAGGGTGAGTGTCCCAGCATCTCGGGCCCAGTTTGGGCTGTCATCCAGTTTGCATCAGCACTGTACAATGCTGTGTTATGCAACCCTCCCGCTGCAGTTACCATGACAGTCTGCCATTAGAAATGATACGTGTGGTGCCCCCCCACCCCACCCCCAACAGAACCTCCAGAGCTGCACATCATTGGGAACCTCCCCTTCAGCGTCTCCACCCCCCTCATTGTCAAGTGGCTGGAGGCCATGTCGGACCGGACCGGTCCCTTTGCTTTCGGACGCACTCGGCTGACGCTCACCTTCCAGAAGGAGGTCGCGGAGGTGCGTGCAGTTTTTTTTTTTTTTTCTTTTTTTGCCTTTGTTTGCATTTGGTGGCGTCTCAGTGAAAAGGTGCGACATTATGAAAAGCTGGCACAGTGTCACAGGGGACAAGGCGTCGTCAGCCTTCATCTTGCGGAGCTTTGTACTATTTCTGTAATATGCTTGTACTATCATCTCTGTTTTTCTCCCCTGAGTCCATCTCCCCTGTACTTGAAGTGTTGTCCTACTTGAATGATGCAGAGTATTTGCCGCGCAGATCTGAAAGATGCCAGTCATGAATATTATCTCTGGATGAGCAAATAATGTCGTATAGCAGTTGTAAACCTGGGTTTTTGTTTAAATTTCCGTAATGCGACTTGCTCAGGAGTGTGTGTGGGGTGCGATGTCCCACTTCCCCGCCATCTCTCTGGGGCATCACGCATTATAGCAGTCAAGGAGTTTGCACTTAGGCCAGTGATCCTGGAGGTCCAATCCCTGGGAATTCTAGCATCCCAGAGCGTGGTGTGAATTGACACAGCAGCTGCTGTCCCCAGGAATGTGTGAACCTGTTAGCCAATCCCGCCAGCAAACGAGGTCACGCAGAGGTTTTACCCATCCAGAGGCTGACTGCCGGCCCCGGGAGCAGACAGAGAAGCCGCCTGTCTGTCATGGCACAGTACCTCTGCAAAGTACGCGACTGTTTCACCATCCCGGGACGAGCCTTCGTCCCAAAACCCAAGGTAGGATCCTACACCCTTCCCACTATGTTGCCGTGTTTTTATCACCGTGCCGTGTCACCGCAGCCCGCCTGGGGGGGGGGTGTGCCTCGTCAGATGGGGAAATCTCCCATCCGGATCGACTGCCACATAGGACAGTTTTTTTTTCTCTGTTTCTTTGCATCAATACCGCTCCCCGTAGGTTTGATAATGTTGGAGGCGGGCTTGATGTAGCAGCGTGCGATGCATTAATGAGCGTCTAACTAGCGTGGTATGCGGATAGCCAGCCGCATTCAGGAAGCTGCAGTCGGGCCTTCAGATGTCGCTGCCTCCTAGAGGTCTTTTTGAAGATGTGCAGGAAATGCTGTGGAGGTTTCTGACATCTAGCGGAGGGAAAAATTGTGCTTATCTGGCACAGAAGTCAAACCGTTTGAGAACTTCAAACTCCGATTTTCTTGCTGTGTGGATGAGATGAACAGGCAAGTAAATATTTCATCGTATATGTGTATGTGTATGTGTGTGTGTGTGTGTGTGTGTGTGTGTGTGTGTGTGTGGGGGGGGGGGGGATGTGAGAATGAGTTAAGTGAATGAAAATGTGACTTATAATTCATGCTGTCAGAATAAATGACTGCAATGACTCTTATCAGACAGAGGCACCTTACTGACAGTCCCAAGCTAAGCATGTGTGTGCTGTGAACATGTTTAGGCAGATATGAAATCAGGCACTGGGATGAAACCACCTTTTAGACAAACCTTAAAGCAAAATGGGGTTTCAGCTCAAGGATTCTCTTTCATTGTTTATGAAATATGAGGGTTACGTTGGGTAATTTTACACGTGTAGTAATTGAGCTTTTTGCTTCCCATGGTGTCCCATAGCAACAAATGTGTGTAAATGTTTTCCCTCCTGAACAGCACCTCAGTGACTCTCTTCATACATTATACGAATAATTATCACTTTCTTTTCTGAAATACTTTTTGTTCATTAAATCTGTGTTGTGCTGTGTTGTTTACTATATTTAAAAATGGATTTATTTATATTCATTTTGTGGTTTAGCAAAGTCTTATTGATTAATTAACCTAATACTACTTATCTGTACCCACTGTACCATCTGTAGAAAGATGTGTTGTGTTACTTTACACAAGTAGCCATTTAACCTCGATTACAAGAACAGCATGGTGAGTGCGAGACACTCAGGTGTTAATTGCACCCCGCCTACCTCTCGCATGCTTACGTGCTCCGTGGCAGTAACCCCCCCCCCCCCATAGAGACAGAACAGCCATGCAGAGATTTGTGACAGGGAGGGACCCCCTAGCTGTGGACAGAATGAGCGGCACTCCAAGGGACGGAAACTGTGACGGAGATCGATATAATGCAGAGCGGAGTCATCCCCAGGCAGATGGATGTCTATGCCGATGTCATCGGCAGCCAGAATAATGGCTGCTTCATTCCACCATCTCCAAAGGCGACGAAACGGTGGACTGATGTCTTCCTGGTATTTGTGAGGACTCCTTCACAGGAGCAATGGGCGGGTGTTTCTCTATCGAAACTTGCCTACTGTTGTAAACGGGCAAGTAAATGTTGAAAAGCAGACGATTCCCGGAGCATTTTAATGGTGGAGTACACATAAGCAGGGGAAGCTGCTGAGAAGGTCTGACGTTGGATGGTTGGCCAAGATGTATTTATGATGTTGTGCCGGTGATTGACTGTGGCTGCAGCTACACTGGTGACTGGCTGGTGTGTAGGGTGTGGAATCAGATTGAATGCTGATTGGGTTCCTATTGAGGATTTGTGTTTAGCTAGCCAAATCACCTTCCTTTGTGCTGCCGTATGTCCCTGTTATAGTTTTCTAACTCTACCATGAATAAGGCTTTATTGCCAGATTACAGCCATATAAAAATACATTCTTGCTCATTTTAAAATCTGCTGACTTAAATGGATGTTTCTAGTTCAGAGCCAAGCTACTGGAAAAATTGTGTTTTCCTCCTTGCTCTCGATTCGCTGCAAATAAACGGGGTCAATTAATGCATCAGGAGCAAAGGAAAGAGATTTCAATGACGTTTCGTGAGCCGGTAAATGCCTCAAGGCACACTGCCTCATGTATCAATGTCCCAAGTTAAAAGCTAAAAATACTCTACTGTAGTGCACTCTACCAAGGCAGTGACTGCTTTTTTAACGTTTTAAATTATCGAAATAGCAAAAATCACATTACAGGTGCAATGGCAACATTGCTTGAGGTCAACAATGCATCTTTAATCAGCTTCTTTGTTTTTGCAGTGACCTTAAAAACACGTCAATCTAAATACCATTCACTTGAGCGAGGTTTTGTATAGAAATAATCTATTGTACCAATATAGAAATCGCTGTATATGCTAATGTAATACTGTAATAATGAAATACTGCTTACAGAAGGTTCATATTTCTGCATTACCGAAAATCATGGTGAGAATTCATGTGTTCCGCAGTTTTTGATATGCAGACAGCCAAAACACATGAAGGCTCCTGATTTCACAATGTTATCTTTTTATTTAAATGATACATCGCCTTACGCATTCTCAATTTCGTCCTCCTCTATTTTGCTTTTGTAAGCAGCGTTTTTGTAATTAAGAGCTCCCTTTGATGTGTTGGTGTCAGAGGGGGTCTCCTTACCTGCCGTGGCTGATAGCCTGAGGGTGATGACCGTATTCTCCCTGCGGCCTTTATTACGATTGTTTTCCATAAAAATGTGCCTGGAGATGAAAAATATTGAGTGATCGCACAGAGATAGGTGGGACGTTTTTAGCGGCGATGGGCTTGGTGATTGATGGTGCAGTGATGGACTGCTTTATTTCTGCCTATTGTGTCCAGTAATTGAAACCTCTCTCTCAATGCCTCTGCCTAGTAGCATGTTAAGAAGATCCATCACTGGCTTCGTGTTCGTGTTGTTTCCTCCAATGCTGCCTGCGGTGCACTTTGAATTTTGTTGTGACAAACTTTGCTCTGTAAGGAGTAAAGATGTTTGGGGTATGATAGAAACCCCTCTGCCTTGAACTCACCCTTCAAGGCTTTCGTCGTGCTGCAGCCAGAGTCCATAATCTATCCTGACTGCTCTGGCGGGTAGAATGCTTTAACCAGAATGTAGGTTAAATACGCAGAGGAAAAGATCTTATTAGTGTTTGCCTATAAGGGCCTATTTATTTATTTATTTATTTTTTTGATCATCAGTGAATTGCATCCCTCCTACAATCCTTGAATAATCTTGTCGGGTAGATGTTTAAGGAAAAATATTTCCACACACCAGAACAGCGGCTGCAATGAGGGCCATAAAAAATATGCTTTAAAAAATCAAATTTATTTTTGCAGACTTCATTCAAAATATGACATTCAGTGCTGCTGTGATAAATTTGGCTAAGATGTAAAAGAGAGACTTGAAGGGAAAACGCTGAAAATAATTGCTGAGAGTGGGACAGCTTTGAGTGTTTGGCCGCTGTGGGTTAGGTGTGTTACTGCCATGATTGATTTCTTTGCCGGACAAATTAAGCTGACATAACACTTAGCAAACCAGGTAGAAACAATGCAGATCCTCTCGCAGTTCTGGCTGCCTACCTAGCTGTTTTCACTTCAGACTAAAATTACACACACACCATATTTAGCAGGAAAAGCAAAGGATGTGTTGACATTTTGAGGGGTACCCAGAGATGCCAGTTGTGTATGGTTTAGGGGAGCAAAACAGGCTGACGTGTGTTTGATGCAGTACTGATCAGGTTTATAATGTTTTTGAAAAGAGCTCTGCTGGCTTCTTGTTGCTCGTATTCATTTTCTGAATGTTTTTATGATGTGTTCTGAAGGCCTATTACAAGACTGAGTCCTCTCCCACTGAGCTGCTTTTTAGGGTATGTTGCATAGCCAATGTGAGGACCGCAAGCAGCCAACAATCCCACGCTCTGCACATCTTGTTCCATCCAAAACATTCTGGCAGGCACATTTATGCTATCTCCAGCCGAGAACCAAGAAAGACGTTAAAATGATTTTACGGCCACAGTTTCGTTTCCACAAAATAATTTTATTAATAAAAATATAACTACTTGCACAAGCACACCGAGACGACGAGACATCCTGAGCCGCTCTGATTTGTTAGCAAACTACGAAAAGCTTTGACATCAACAAAAATAAACTGCCATTATCAAAATAACCCAATCTGTATTTGCACTGTACAATAGCTGAATTTTGACACACAAGCCCACTGCTTTGTGCTTGGAGCGTTTGGCACTAGTAATGAAGCGATGTGCAGATGGGGAAGCTGCACAATGACGAAGCACGTCAGTTAGGGGTTCCTCCCACCCAGCTGGTTTATCCACTGAAACCAGTCTGGGAGGACGTCCGTGGAACTGATATGTACAGCTAACGGAATGGCAGCAAGCAGGTCAGGGCTCGTTTGGCCATTACGCTTGGCAACAAACCGACATTCGCCATCTTGCACTCCAAGTGTCAAGTAGTCTTCTTATAAAGAAGATATTAGCATGCTCTGGTATTTCAATGAGGCATATAGTCATGGCTATAACCTGGAAAAAAGATATGAACTGCCCTAAGTCTGGGCACTTACACCAGCTGGTGATGACTGCTGTGCTCTCTTAGGTAAATATGGAGGTGCTTATAAGATACAAAAATGAGAATTCAAATTTCACTTCATTGTTCGCAGGTGCCTAGAGTCTTTTTGGCTTTACGAATAAGTCCATATCAAGGAAATGGTATGACCAATTTGTTTGAGGAAAATGATCTTAGTAAATTATTCGTACTGGTTTTTTTTTTATTATTTTGAACCGAGGCTTTCAATTTTCTATTTATTTTAAGGATACTATTTTGTGTTTTCAGTTAATACAGGCAAGAATTTATGACAGATTGTCACACTGTTGACAATGAAGCATATAATCTGCCCATAAGGGCAGCCAACTTGCCGGAGGTGCCTGCAGTGAGCAGTGTGGTAGCCTGTGAGCAGTGATCTGGGCTCTGCCATCTGCTCACCCGCCCATGGGGCACTGCCTGACGGAAAGAACGTAGCACCGTACGAATTTCGGCCCAGGGCCGTCAGTGGTGCTGCCTGTATTGGACTGGAGATGTGGCAGCTGGCAATGGGTGCCTTGGCCACACACACAGAGAGAGAGAGAGAGGGAGAGAGAGGACCATACAAACAGCGTGAGAAAATGAGACCCAGTCTGCTCATCGGCAGGGTTTGGGCCATTGGAACTCCAGGTGCATAGTCTCCCGTGAGTGAGAAACTGCAACATATGTTCTAGTGACGTGAGGAAGCCGCAGATGGACAATGAGATTTAAAAAAAGCACACACTCAAATGTTCATGAGATTATAAAGCATGCACCATTTGAATATCAGCACAGTGCATTCATTTTAGTCTAAATCATGCTCAAACTGCTTCTTCTCCCTGCATTTTATAATATTGCATTCACTGTTATAAACATAGTCCTTGACCACATTGCAGCTCTGTAATATGAGGTCGATGAGGGAATCCCTCTGTTTAGCGATGGACTGTTTGTAGACTACATCCTCCATGGGGCGTTTCCTGATCGGATGGAATGGGGGGGGGGGACCAGACCTGCAAGAGTAGTGTAGCTGAAGGAGCTTAGTCCCCAGGCACTGAGCCACCCCAACAGTGGGGTTGATGATGGCAGATGTTATCTCACAATGGGGGGCTTGAGGTGGTGCCACAGCCATTCCGGCTATAATCTGACCCACCCCACCTCCCCAGCAACCCCAACACAGAGACACGCACACAATAAAGATATTTGGGCGAGAGGCTCTGTTACCATGGCAGTGAGGACAACGCAAGTGGAAAAAGCACATGCTGCACAGTGTGCGAGAGCGGCGTGTATATATGTGTGTGTGTGTGTGTGTATACAGAATAAATTAGCAGTGTGCAGCCGGCTAGACACGGCTTGTTTTTGTTGGGAGTGAATGGGAACCGAAACGGCGGTATTATATCAGCCGTCTGCTGAACCCGTGGAGGGTGTTGCTCCCTTTTTTTCGAGAAACAGGAGCTAGACTGTGGCTCATGTTTGTTGTTTTGGTTTAATCTGCAACTTGGTGTCCTTATTTATCTTGTTTTCAACAGTTTTACTGGTGTGTGTTTACTATAGGTTAAGTTCGATATATAGTATCTGCTTTTCAGATTCTACTAGGCATTCCGCTGCATAATTCACTAACTTCAGACAGCATGCTGCGGTAGAATAATCACCATTCCATTAGCTTATCAAAGTAAGACACAAAATTATCAAAATCAGAACTGTGTTTCTAGCAAATGGCTAACTACAAACCCTTTCTTGAAGAAAAGTTTTAACATTCTGTGCTCGGTGGCAAGATGCATTATCAATCTATCATCCTGAAAAATGAC
>JAODKF010000030.1:23754341-23772115 GCA_026779585.1 Mormyrus proboscirostris | reverse complement strand
CCCCCCCCCCCCCCCCCCAACGCTTCTTGCAGTTAATCCATTTCCAATGGAACTGTTAATATTTCCTGGTGCTGGACATCTGCATGTAGTCGATGGCTCTCTCCTGTCTCGTCCCAGCAATGCCACAGTGCGGTTTACAGGGTATATTCAGTATTTGAAACATTGCTGGGGGAATCTCTCCACATCGCTTGTGCTTGCAGTACAGGAATGTGTGTGGGGGGGGGGGTGTGTCAGTCATCACCACCCCCCCCCACACCACCTCTCCTCCCCATCTCTCTCCTCCTCCATCTCGCAGTTTCAGAGCCGCTGAACTGCATGGTCCTGCAGGCTACACGTAGTCCTGCAGGCTGTAGCCAGCCTTGCTGTCCAGGGGCGAGAGGGAGCAATACGGATGCTGTAACTGCTGCTGCATGAGGTGCTGCTGCTGTTGCTGCTGCAGTAGTTTATCAGGAGGAGTGAGGATCAGATCCTGGTGGCCCCGTCGCTTCCCCGGGCAGGACATGCAGAAAATTGATCCCCCAACAAAGAGGAATCCCGAAGATACGAAGGCCACGTACACGGCCCCTCCTGGTTCAAATTTATTGCTCTCTGGCACACTGGAGTCCAGGAAGCTGGTGATGACCTCATTGGTGAACCAGGATGCAGGAACCAGGCAAAGAAGGCCAGCCACAATGAAGCATCCCCCGCTGGCAATGGCTGTGTGCCTCTTGGACTGCCGGCCACCTCCCCAGCGGGTGCACTTCAGGCCCAGAGAAGCAAGACACAAGCCCAGGCTGGCGAGCACGCAGGAGAGCACCATGGAGGTGCGAGCTGTCTGCAGATAAGCAGGCAGTGCCAACACCGAGTATTTCAGAGTGCAGCTGAACATACCGGTGCTGTACCAGGTGCAGTCCATCCATAGCCCCTGCATCTGGGAGATGGCCGTTATGATATTGGAGCCCACGTCAGCGCTCACCTTCCAGTTGGGCAGCAGCGTGGACACTGTGGCCCCGAATATGCCCAGTAGTGCTAGGATGAAGCCGAAGATCTGCATGCCAGCGGAAGCCATCCCTGCCCCTTACCCACCCCTGTCCTCCCCCCACCGTCAGGGGCACCCTTGCCCTGGGTCCTCTTGCCTCTCCTTTGTATCCCCCCTCTGCAGATCCCAGGAACAGATCAGTGTTCAGCACCAGCTCCTGTGGACTGTGGAAAAAGCAAAACAAGAATTCAATTTAGAGGGATGCAACCCCCCCCCCCTTGCTTTTCTGGGGAACAAAGGAAAGCGTGAGGCCAGACAAGAGCAGACTGAAGAGCGAGACAGATTCTATGCGTATGTGCCTGTTCAGGGGAGGTGCTGGTGAACTGAGCAGGAGCAGCTTGAAAGTGCTGCTGGAGAGGAGGAAGGAGTTTCTGATATTTGCAAGCCTCAATAAATGTACTTAAAGCTGCAGTGTCCTCTCTGGGAAGGAGAGAGTGACTGTTAGTCTGCTTCAGTGACCTTCCTCACCAGTAATGCGAGGCAGAACATCACATATAAATCACCATTTAATCACATCCGAATTTATATTCAGCATGCTTGAAAAGTTAAAAAGGCAACATGTCAAACATTTTAATGCTTTTCCTTATCAAGGGGGGTGTGAAGGAAATCCTTGCATTGTGTTGAAATAATTGTCATCATAGACAGGAATCTAGGGCAGAGTTAAAGTGAATGTATAATGTGTTTACTTAAATGTTAAAAATGCTTACCTCTCCGCTGGTGCAGACCCAGTGCTATGACGAGCCAGTTTGTTTGCAGCGATTTCTGAGCGCGTGCTGGAGGGGGGGGGGGAAGGTGGGGGTGAGGGCTTAACTGCACAAATCCAGACGTGTCATCACTTTCTTTGGCTGTTAGGGGAGCTCTGTGTCCCGATCCCCCACATGCTCACTCGGTGTGTGAAAACGCGTTATTTTCTGTCCATTGAAACAGAAAAGAGCTCCCACGTCATTAGTCTGTGAGCTGACAGGCTTAATTTAAAAGGTCATCGTTCTGGTGTGGCTCTGTCCATACAATAGTCATTCATAAACGGGGAAAATTCACATTATGTATAACAATTGCGGCTTATTTGGCTTAGACATAAAAATGGAAAACGCCACTTACACACACACACACACACACACACACCAGCTGCGCGTGTTTCCTTCTCGACTCGCCGAAATGGCAAACTCCCCTCCGCCCAACAACTCCGAGCTTTCGGGGACGGTTAATACGAGAAGGCGCCGTCGGACCGACGCACCGGGTTAGTTTTACTGTCTGTTTTGAAAAATAGCTGTTACATTAAGGTCCCCGTTAACCGTCGCGCGGTGCGCATCCTCACCTCCGCGAGCCGGCTTTTCCCGCCACGAGCGCGAGCCTCCCTCCGTCCTCGGACGCTGCCCACCAAAGGTCAGCTGTTTCGTTTTACCCAGGTTCATGCAAACTAGCTGCTGTTTATGTAGCGCCACAGCCTTTACGTAAAGCTTTCAGTCGTGTTGAAACGTGTTCGAGCCGTGTCATGTAATAAAAAATGCTTGCCGATATTTGTTTCTGACGAATAGACGTGTCCCCCGCGGGTAGAAGGTGGCCTATTGTCTTCGCGAGTGTATTTTGCGGTCCCTTAATATACTCATTTTTAAGTTATCGAGAGCTTTATATAATGAATTATGTAACCGCGGTTTGTGAAATATACAACTTTAATTTTGTCAAATCCATTCAGCCCATTTTTTTAGCTCTTATTAAAATTTATATCGCAGTAAACCTACAACAAATTATTAGGAATTACATTAAGAATTGGAGATAAACAAATAATATATGTTACAAGGTGGTTTAAATATGCCCCCTTTCCTTTTTAATCTTCCCGCTGTAATTTCCCATGGGAAGAGTGTAGACATTCAGTGGATTGCCTTGTTTTTCTTCTTGACGGAGAAAGTGATCTCAGCAAGGGTGCGGTAAACTAAAAGCCAGGCGTGTCTAACGTGACCCTACCCTGACTGGGTCATCAGTGAGCTCTCAACGGTGACTTACACTTATGGTTGCTGCCCCTCTGCATGCACCAGTCACCTCTGCGGATGGGGGAAGGGACAACTAACATGGCTTTGATTAATCAGTGACAGTAGAAGGCAAAGGGGTTGGGGGGGTTGGATGGCTATAGACTAGTTTATTGAATCAGGTTCAGCCGGAGTCCGGTATTCCCGGCCCATTTCAAATGGTCTTCATATTAGAAAATCCTGCTCTCCCTTGAGACCATTGTAAGTGTTACCGTATGCAACATGAAGCAGTGTATGTTCCAGTAAGACTATTGACCCAAGGTATGCTTCCGCTTTTCTTCAAGCATATATATCAATGTTGTTAGGAGTGCCTTGAATGCTCTAGGTCAAAACCTTTGTGGATGCTGACCTTGGGGTGACAAAGTTCAGACTTTCCTGGCTCTGTGTGTGTGTGTGTGTGTGTGTGTGTGTGTGTGTGTGTGTGTTTGTTTGTGTGGATTATGTTTATATTATATTGTGGGAACCAAATGTTTCCTGCAATGTAAGAAAAAACTGTTTTTTTATGATGTGGGGACCATTTTTCAAGTCTCCATGAAAAATCTGTGAATTCATTTTAAAAAAAAAACTACAAATGCCAAAAATGTCATATTTTGTTTGGTTACTTATGATTAAGGCTGCGATTGGAGTTTTCTCCATAGAAATGACACAAAGATATGATTTATAAAGCTGTGTGTGTGTGTGTGTGTGTGTGTGTGTGTGTGTGTGTGTGTGTGTGTGTGAGAGAGAGAGAGAGATGGTATCATCAATGAAGATTCGTATAAGTGCTGACCCAGTATTTATGCTATATGAAATGAATAAGGGAGCTGCGGTTAACACAGCCTGCAGTGTGTGGTGATGTGTTGCAGCCCGATGGCCCATTACAGGCACATTCCATTTCTTTTACAATCTCTTGTCACCATATGGTAAGAGCTGCAGCCTACTGATTCCCAGAAGAGCAAATTCAATGTAAAATCATCCCGCCTGGTCCCTTCATTGTGCGTCTCTTTATGTTTCTTTTTTTTTTCTTTTTTTCTTTCAAAGAATTATGTCACATTCGTGGTTTTGTAATTTTGCCGAAAGCCATTCTACTCTGTGGTAAAAGGGGCTGTCTTCATGTTCAAGTTGTCTATAAGAATACTTTAAGAGTAGATACATAAGTATAGCAAACTAAGTTGATTTTTATTTGGTAAATTGTTGTTCCCATATGTTATGCAATAATTGTAAACTGCTGATGGTTTTGTATTTATTGCACCTTTTGGGGGGAAAAGACACAGAAGCTTACTGTGTCGATGCAGACAACCAGTTTAGCTGTTTCTAGAGGTTATTTTGAGATGTGTACGTGCTAGGCAAAGCCATGCGCAGATGAAAATGGGAAATATGCCAACCTGTAACTGAAATCCACAGCGGGATTGGGATAATTGTGTGCTGTTAAATTCTTGTGGAATTCTCATTTCAGTTTATATAAAAATATCATAAACAAGACTGATATCTTGGGAATTACTCTGTCCTTTTTCAAATGTGAACGTATTCTCAGGACAAATATTGCTGTGAACATTTTATCCAAAATCTTTGGGAGCACGTGTGTGTGTGTGTGTGTGTGTGTGTGAGAGCCTTGTATACCATCTAGCAATTAAGCAGAATGGTTATGGGCATGTGTGTGCTTTCTTTTTTCTTTTCTTTATGGGAAGTATTGGATGGGAAGCCCTTCTAGCCTTTTGTGTATAGTAGCCTGGTAGCCTACTGATCTTGAGTACCCCCTCACCATGACGTAGTAATTGTGAACTGTCCTACTGAAGGAATTGTCCCACCCCCTCCCTGTTCATTACTTCTACTTTTCAGGTATGATTCTTGTTTTTCTGTGCATCTCTTAAGCAGCCGTGCGTTCTCTTGTCTCTGCTTTGCTCACCGCAGCCCTAAGTCAGGCAAGGGAGACGAATGTGATGGCAACTCGGGTGGAACCCCCAGGACGGCCAGTGTCTCAGCTGGGTAATGCTCACAAGGACAAACGGCAGATTGCCGCTTGGGGCATGCTGGGAGTCTGCTTGTCTTTAGATGAAAAGCTTAGGAGGAACCGTTTATGGAGTAATTCATATGATGAAGTTGCTGGATTTTGATTGTCCCAGCGTTTAATGTGTCATATTAAATTATCTGTTAACTGGTATGCACTTTCCATAGATCCTATTAAACTAGCAGCCATACATGGATCCCTTGTGTATTTGTTTTTTTATTGTAACAATCTATATGTGAAATAGTGAAAAGAAAATGCAGACTTAAGGTTATTATCCCATATCTTTTATGAAAATGTCAGCTTTACAGATTTGAAAATAATAATAATAATGGGGACAATTAATATTTTTCAAAGAGCTTTGATAATGAATTAATTTTCAGAATAGGATTTAAAAATCATCATGAGACCCGTTTTCCTCTTGAATATTCTCAAGGCAACAAAATGTATTAAATTGAGAGGTTAAGGGAAATTTTATTTTTGGAGCCTTAAAAAGAGAATAACAGTGTCTGGGGACTGTTGTCTCATATTTTGAAGTTGCTGTTGGGTAGCAGTGAAAAGTTGAACAAAGCAAGGCATAGTAAAATATAGAGAAATGGCTTTTAAAGTTTACGACAGAAGGATTTTTCAGCATGAATGGTTAGAGAAGGATTGATGTTCAGTTCAGGATATATCACAGCAGAGGAGACGCTGATGTTGGCATAGGCGACGTTCATAAATCAGACTGTAAAGTGACTCGGACATCCCTGTGGCTGAAACGCCGCAGCCTCTATAGTCAGAATATCGACTTCTTTCCACTCCTCTCTTAAATCATGAACTGCAGAATATAAATGGCCTGATTATTCCCAGGGACAGACTTCCCAGGAATCCTCCAATGTTACTCGTGTGAATGCAGCAACATCCCATTTGCCTCTTTTTAAATGCTTTGCCTTGGACATTCGAGGTTGTCTGCACACGTGAGGTATGACAGGTGCTTGAATTCATTTGGTTCCCATGAGCTTGTTTCTGTGCGATTTGAAACTGACAGGTGATGCTTAAAGACTGCCACTGGCGTAGTTGCCCTCTTCATCAGTCTCCCACGTAATGCAGCAGTTGCAGTGCTTTAGATGCACAAACAGGGATGTGAAGCCCTCTTGCCTTTCCCTCTAACTCTGAAGCTCACTCTGCAGTGTGCATGCCTCTCTGCCATAAGAAGCTTGTGGTACTGACAAATGGGTTCCCTAGTGCCCCAAGAATGCAGAAGTTAGATTAGTGGACGCCATGGCGGCAAAGACCACAATAGAGTGCGGGCATTGTTCGTTACCAGGCAAGAGGATAAGAGAGCTTTACTGATGACATATTAGCGTAATGCTACATAATCACGCTGTCCGCTGTCCTGTCATTATCCCTGATTGTGCACATTTTATAATCATTACCAATGCAGAGTAACTCGGGTACGAGTGCAACAGTTGGGAATTTTAGAAACCTAAACATAGACACAGCAGACTGGACCAAAGTGCGACAGCAGACTACTGGTGTGTTAATCGGCGCTCATCTTGAAAAGGACAATGAAACGCACATTACCTGCTCGCCGTGCAGCCCGTGTTCCGAGGTGCCTGCTCGCGGACGGTGCTCTGAGCCCCGATGCCGGCGGAGCGCACTATCACCGGCGGGAGAGCCCGAGCCAGTCGCAATGCATTCCTTTATCTCCCGCGTATCGTTACCATCCCCCGGCTTCTTCCCCGCCGGCTGTGCTGCCGGTCTGGATCCAGCACCGGCGGCAACTCGGTTGAGCTCCCGAGAGCTCCATCCCGGCTGGGGGCGCCCACCCTGAGCGCGCGCAAAGATGGATCCGCTCACGCCCAAAAAAAAAAAAAAAAACAAAAAACAAAAGCAGCCGCGCGGGAACACGCCTGTGTTACCCCTGCTTGTCAGGAAGCTTTTGTCCTCAATCCTTTTTATTTCCCACAGAAAAGAGGAAGAAAGCCATAGGCAGGAGCACGGCAGAGTCTGGGGGAAGCAGGGCTTTGGCACAATTGCCTTAACAGTTTGTCACATCGGCTTAGCACTGACGGGGGGGACGGTGAAGCTGCAGCTCAAAAGGAGATAAAGCCAACCTCCACGCCCCCCCCCCCCGCCAAAATCACCCAAGGAGTCCAGCTGCCCCTGTGTTTATGCGGCCCCTCTGCTCAGACGCTGCCTGTGTCTGTGGCAAACGTGCACCATCCAGCCGGCTTTACTTAAGGGAAGGACCGCGTTCTGGAGCATCCGCGCTTCTCCTCAGGCTGCTGGCGGCAAGCTGCACGCTAGCAGCAGTAGCAGCAGCCGGATCGGCTGGAGAGGGAGGCTGATTCAGTAATCACATACGAAGAGGATGGTTTTTACAGTCCTCCGCACAGGTGTTACTGTGGCAACCGGAAACCGGCTTCCCATCACGTGTTGCATCACTTTCCCTCCCCCACACCCACCACACACAAGATTTCCTAAGTGTCCCCCCAAAGGGTGCCTCATCACCCCCCCACCTCCAGCTGCCTGACTGTCTGTTTTTGTGTGCCTGTCTAGGTAGACGTGGGTGTAGTGCACTTCACTCCACTGGCTCAGCCCCAGATCCAGCAGCCCTTCAAGCTGGTGGAGAAAGTCGTCAAGAACGTCTTCCAGTTTCGGAGGAAATACTGCTGCAGAGGGATAGAGTAAGGATGTCTAAACGGCGCCTTTTTTCCTATCATCGTATTGACTGTTCTGCCTGTCCTCCAGAGGATGCTCCTGACCAATGAAAGCTATTTCCTGTACCACGGATAATTTTCCCTGTGGTTATGGTAGACTTGGAGCCCTATTAAGAGGGAGGAGGAGCTTGAGCGTAGCAGTTATGACTCATTGGTGTGTTGTTTGTGGGATAATTTATGTAATGTCAGCAGGTAGAAGTGCATTTTGTTTATTCTAAATTTTCCGCTCTCTTTCCCCTGGTGCTCGACATGTTTCCCGTTCCCAGGATGCTGTTTCCGGAGGTGCTGCGTCTGGAGCTCACGGAGCAAATGCTACGGATGGCGGATGTGGACCCAACCCTGCGGCCCACCCAGCTCTCGGTTGCCAAGTTCGGAGCTCTGGCAGATGCCTACAGCAAACTGTGCGCACGTAACCCAGCCCTGTTCTCCTATGACTTCAGAGAGGAGCGGAGGAACAAAGGCAGAGATAAGGGTCTGCTTATTGAAGGACTTGACAGCGAGGAAGATGACGAAGAGCATTACTGACACAGAGCCAGTCCACTGAGATGAAAGGTAAAGACTCGTGAAGACCCCTTCTAGTGTTGACATTTCAACAAGCAAGGGTGTGAATTTGAGAAACAATTTTTGTACGAAATAAATGTGGGATGGTGGTGCAGGACGACGCTGGCCTTTGCCCCCGTCACAGCACACATTTTACATGACTGTCACACTTCACGGAATCAAGTGTCAAATGAACTGTGACAGTGCGAGGACTGTGATCTGGTTATGGCCCAGCACTTCAGCTAATGAATGTCGTTTGGTGTCCTAAGAGGTGAATTGGTGGCCAAAAATATTTTTTATTCCTTGTGGAATACTGCATGCATGAGAACATGGTGGCATGGAGGCTAATTCCCCCTTTACTGCAGTCGTACGACTCAAAGGGAAGCTTATGATGATTTTTTTTTCCAAGGCTTTAATGTGAAAACTATTTAATCTGAAATTTGGAAAGCCGAGTAGATGCATACATCTTTGGCGTGTCTGAAATCTGTTTTGCGATTAAAAGTATCCCCCTGTATTCCCTGGTGAAGTAGAGGTTGCGCTCATTTAATCACACAATTATATTAATTAAGAGCTTGTAATAAAAAGGTGCCTTTGTGGGGGTGGGGTTAGGTTTTCTAGGAAGTCATGCATTTCATTGGACAATTTCTTTGGGACCTATGGAATAATGCTGAGGGACGTGTTCCAGCTGGACGAAATTTTACATTTATTTATTTAGCAGACGCCTTCATCCAAAGCAACGTATATTTGAGAAAGCGGGGTCAGCCAGGCCCTGAAGCAACTGGGGCTTAAGGGCTTTGCACAAGGGCCCAACGGTGACATCACTCTGCTGACCACAGGGTCTGAACCGGTGACCTTCCAGTCGTAGGCTCAGCGCCCTAACCCGCTCAGTCACACACCGCTCACTCTCACAATAGATGTGTACCGAACTCGTGTAGTAAAGATTAATGGGAGACGCAGTGAACATTTACAACAAACAGTTTATTGCAAATTACAGCTTTTTTTTTGTGCTGTACATTGTCAAGTATCAAATATTCGGATTGTTACAGTGCAGCCATTTGGGGAAAAATATATGTGTAACAAATCAGGCATTGGGTCACAATCTGTTTAAATTTACTTCATTGTAAAGCTAGTTGCCTCTTAAATCATGCTGCTTGACTTAGCAATGCTTGTCTGCAAACAAACTACAGACTGTAAACACAAGTTTAAAACTTCCACATTTCAAATGTTTTAGGAAAAAAAATCCTTAATGCAACAATATTTTTCCCCAGCTACTTTGTCTCCTGTCAAGATGCATTCAACCAATAAATTAAAAAATGCCTTAAAATGTACAAGTAAAAAAAAAAATGAAGGCGAATTGTGTACTTAGTGCACAAATAAAGAACAAAGTAGGTACAGAGTCCTGGTTGGTACAGTGTGCTTCCATTTTGGTTTGTATAACTTCCTGTCCAGTTGCAGAGCAGCCCGGGGAGCCAAGCCACTCCCTCTGAGGAATGAGGACCTGGGATTGGTTGGATTTGTAGGGGAGCTACCCTACCCTATAGGGTGGGTACAGGCCCACTGTCAGTGCTCTCCATGTTGTAGAAGCAGTCCTCGTTAACAACAGAAGTAAGGCTCTGCACGCTGAACTCCCGCTCCAGTAGGGTGTTGAGGTCCATGCTGGGGGGCTCTTCCTGGCTGTCCAGAGACCGGCTCTGCTGCTTCATGCTCAGCAGCGCCCCCTTGTTTCGACGCAGGCTATTATTTTTCCGTTTGATGCAGAGGTGGGAACGCGGTAGCCTGGACTGCTTCTCAGGTGTGTCCAGATCGCCCCCCTCAGGCCGTACATAAGGTGCCAGCTCCTCGCATGCTGTCTCCTCAACCATCTTCAGACGCCGGAACTGAGCCTCGATGGCACTTGCGGGTGACACTGACCGGGTGGTCTCTCCAAGGTCCTCGTCATCGCTCAGGATGTCTGACTCTTTGACGCTGCCATCCGGGCTGGGGCTTTGTTGGGGACCCCGGCGCTGGGTCTGAGGGGCCTGACCTTCAATCAGGTGGGTCCTGCTGCTCAGGCTGCCCTCGTCGGAATCTGGATGCCCTGCTTTTGACGTGCTGAGGTGAGCAGAGACCTCCAGGCTCGACTGCTTACACAGCCAGGAGGCTCTGGATGAACCTGCAGCAAGACACCGTGTGACTCACGCAACCATGCAGAAATAAGGATGCTGTCAGCCAGTGACTCACTACGCACCTCCGGTTAAATGGTTTTCATATAAGCTGACTTTAAAACAAGACTGGTACCTAAAGCATGTAAAACTACATTTACCATTATCTGAAATCAGAGAGAAGTCAGTATCTGAGCTATATAGCCTCGCCTAGACCTTCCACCGAAGCCTTAGCTTCTCAGTTTTATCTTGGCACACACCATTCTGGCCCAGTTTCCCTACTTATGTAATTACAGCTTGTGCAATAAATTCGAGGAAGCAGTCATGGACACTGCATTGGAAGTCATTAAAAACTACTCTCCACTTGTACTTCCATAACATTCCACCCTATTAGCTTCATGGCCGGAACAGAGAAGCAGCAAAGGTTGCAGGGAATCACAGTAGGATAGTTACCTATGCGCGCAGACGTTGGCACGGTTTTCCTGAGTGGGATGAGCCCCTCCCTGTTCCTACGCACATTCTCCCTCAGAACAGAGCGGATCACCTTGACGATGCTGGCCTTGCACTCAGGCACACTGTGCGCAGAATGAGAGAAATTCTCAACCCTTTCAGCCTAAGCATGCTCCAATCTGGATTTCGGCGAGGATTTACGGGTCAGGACGTGCGCTCCCCTTACCTGCTACAGAGCTGGAACACAGTCTCTGGACGTCCTTCAAGCTCTGACTTCGTGTGAATCAGCTCCCAGATACAGTTTTTTTCTGTTCCTGTAGGCAGGGGAATGAGAAGGGTAATTATTCAGGAGATGCCCTTGTACCTCAGTTTGAACCGAGTGGCCGGACGCTAACCTGCTGTGTTTCCCAGTCGGACCTGCAGTGCTGATAGTGGAATGAGCCAGCGGAACTTGAAAGGGTCCAGATCCCCATGAGAGTACGAGGAACGCCCTGCAGTCTGTCCCACAGATGAAGTACCCGTGAGTAAATCAAGATGAAGCCACTTACAGCTGAAATATAACACTGTGGTCCTGTGCAAAACGTCAGTGCAGAACACCAGCAGCACCATAACTCACCATCTTCTTCTTCAGCTTGTTGTTCTCCCTGTACACGAGTATCACAGCTTTCTTGAACACTGACGAGAGAAGAGAAAAGTCAGCATGATTTCTACAAATTCCACATCACCGAGGTCTTCCACGACATTTGTAGAGGTCAAGGAAAAAGCCGCTGGAGATTTATATAAAGGTTTTGAAGCCATACGCTCAACTAATAACCATCCCAAATTTTAAGGTACCCAACAGGCCAATTAAAGATTTCAAAGTATCTCTTTTGTAAAACTGCTTGTTCTTTTACACACTATTACTAGTGTAAGAAAATGCCTACAAGTGCATGTAAATATATTTGTATGAGCAAACATGGTGTCCTCAGAGCTCAACTTGCCAACTAATGACAATGACACTGTCCCAGTCACCCATAGCGCTTAACAGCACGACTGCCCAGGGGCATACCCACCAAAAACAGTCAGCTCAGGCTCCTTTCTCATGCGGCCCAGCGATGGGAATGGGTTCAGCCACATGACCGTGGAATGCATAAGGAATTCTCCCATGGAAATCTCCGTGACCTTACGGAGGGTTTGAGACAAGCAGTGAGCACAATGTCTGTGCTTGTGTTTGAAGCTTTGGGTATAGCATTTCAAAACTAGCTATAATTTTAAGATGGGGGCAAGCTACACGCATTCATTTTCTCCATTTGCTGCTTTGTAATTATGTTTTTATAATATTTGTACTGATTCAGGCCGTGAATCATTCCCTGTAGTACAACAGCACGTTCCTGTGTTTTGAAGTAGTCACTTCTTGGTCTGAGCCCCTTAACGATTCTCCATGAGGAAATGACACCAAATAAGAGGAATGAAGACTGAGCATCTTACCTCTTTCTCAGTGCCACTCTGCTCTGCTACCAGTTGGTCGAACACCGTGCCATAATCCTCATAGATCTTCTGCATTTCATTGATGTGACTGGCTACCTTCTCCATGGCCTTCAAGGCCTCTGGGGTCAGGAAATGAGACATTGGTCAGCATTATCACCTTATTGGCTCCCTGGATGGGGGCAAGGGGTGTGTGTGTGTGCGCATGCATTTGCGTAGATCACGTTTCAGGGCCAAAATGTCCCCAAAGTGTGGTAAAATCTGCAACTTCCTTAATTTTGGGGACATTTTTCATTTTTTCCATTTGGATAACCTCAATTTTATTTAAAAAATCTGCGAACGCAGTCAAAAGTAAAAATGTCGAAAGTCTTGTATTTTATTAGGTTACTTATGGTTAAGGTTAGGGCTGGGTAGGGGCTAAGGGTGTCATGATTGGGATTAGGGTTTTTCCCATAGAAAGGTCCCCATCTAGGTAGGTACACCAACGTGTGTGTGTGTGTGTGTGTGTGTGCGCGCTTTACACAAAGCACCTGTCAGGTGATGGTGTTCCTCACTGTCGGTGTCCGTCAGGGACACCAGCTCCCTGAGTAGCAGTGGGTACTTCAGCACTCTCTGCACAGGTTTGATCAGGTAGGACTCCAGCGTTGACGAGTGCTGCTTCGTTGGATTCCTTGCATCGAGGAACTCCTTGAAGGCCCGGTCTGTCTTTGCTTTAAGAAGAAAGAGAAGGATGATACTGGAGAAATCAAGCATCCCACGCTCCTCAATTAACAGCAAATAATTGATTATATATTTATGGTCCTGCTTGATACCATTTCATGAATTGTACAAGCTACTAGCCTTCAAGCTGAGGGTCTCAATGACTCCAGTACATAGTTACTGTGGATGTGTGTAAACTCATTTGTCCACAAGGGGTCAGTGTACGCTTCAATAAAAATCACATCTGCAACAAACGCGAGTAGGATGTAAAAGGGTAAGAATTTATTACAAAAAAAGTGCCAAAAAAATTAAATGTCATAGGCAAAGCATGAAAATCAGGAGCTGGGAGGGAGCCAAAAGGTGGACTTTCTGGGGGTCCCCAAGGATTGGCTTGAGAAACACTGCTTTAGTGCACCAATTAGGCCACTTGAGGTCTAACAGACAGGGAGTTTCTGTGATACTCCAACTGATAATTGGCAAGCGATTAACAAATAAATTCAAAACTCTCAGCACAGTGAGATGTGAAGAGCCAAGAACGAGTGACAAATGCCTGTGTAATCATACTGGCTGCCAGCGGGCACCCGACAGCAGACACTTGGTCCTCAGCACTGCATATCCCCTCATCACTTTGATACATCTCCCAGATGGAATGAAGGCACTTCCACCAAATTTTCTAATCATCTTTTATGCCTAATTCCACTTCCATGAAACAACCACAGGGGCTTGCAGCACAGAATTTAAGAGACGTAGAAAGGGATGACACAACCCCACGTCCCCCAAACATGGGTCAAACTCATTATATTGCTCTTACTCTCCACTGGGCAAAGTGCCTGCAGTGAAAAACAAGGTCAGCCACAGGGAGGCATAATTTAGGTTTAATATTCGCGTTGAATCACATTACTGACACATTTTAAAATTTGAGTCGCCTGTAAGGCCTTCAATGGCCTCAGACTCATTGTAGAGCACGCACACATCTCAGAAGGAAATAGGCGGGCTTCCAGAAAATCCGGAAACACATGGAAGTAATTTGGATAATCCAGCTAGCATAATATCACTGTATGAAACTTTAAGCCTTAGACAAACAAAAGGGGGAGGGTTTTGAGGTGAGAGAAGACAGGACATTCAACCTGTTATTCATGGAAACAGTACAGCTGCCTCTCTGTTTTCATTGAGCAGAATTGGATATTTTGACCATTAAAGTAAGTGGCAAAAATCTTCTCCTAGTGCAATTAGCATACATCTGATGCTAGTTAGCACCAAGGGTTAGGAATTTTTCCTCCTCAATCTGAAAAATGGCCCATGTTAAGGCATACCTCGCTCCAAGACTTTCTGGACCTTGATGTGATTTGCACAGAAACCACTGTAGAGCTTGAAGTGATCTGCGTAGTACAGGAAGGGTGCACCCAGGGAGAAGAGAAGTTTCTAAAAGCAGGGAGGAGACAAACAGTCACATGTGTGTCATGTTAGTCCTGCTGGACCCCAAGGTAGGCAGTTTAGCCCAGGTTCTTGCATTATCGTGGCCTACAGGGGCTTGGATAGAAACCACAGCAGTTTGAGCTGAAAGCATAATTCTATAATGCATATGGTGGTCATTCCTTAACCAGAAAGCCAGGTACCTTGAACTCCACTGGGGTCTCAAGCGTGCTGAAGTCAGGTGATGAGGCGATTCTCTCCTCTAAGGTTTGCAGAAAGACCTTCTGGAAGTCCAGCATCTCTGGCAAGCTGCCAAACAGGCTTTCCATCTGGGTTTGGAGAGTTGGGTGGATGGTGAGTACAGTTTCACAGGATGATCCACCACGGCAGTATCATGGCATACAAGGTCAATATTGCTTCAACATTTTTTCAGCAGGTAAGTGCTGTTTGAGGAAGCAGTGCTGTTTTCACTAGCATGCTGGCTACTTCAGTTGCTCATTTTTCTACTATACCTCATCCTGAGTGAGGAAGGTCTCATTCTGCAGTGGCTTCAGGTAGATCTCAAACAAGCAGCTCAGGTCCTGTGGCAGAGAGATGGGGGGAGGAAGAGAACAGCTACTGAAACAGCTCCACCGTGTGACCATCACTTCCCAATATAACTACTGATGGCCACAGGACTGCTGGCAGCTTTCGTTGTTTATTGGAGATCTCATTCAGCAGATAAGACAGCAGGATATAGAGTATCTGAGGTAGATATGAGACACTGGGCACACTACTACTTCCCTTTGAGATCTGGCAGGTTTCATTCACATAGCTTGGCTCTTTTTGATCAAGCACAGTTTAAGATGCCAAGACAAGGTTGGTGCAGCAATGTAATGAACTGAAAATTAGAAACTTTAGGAGACAGTGGATGGTCTACAAGTTAAAGTGAACTTTTCTGCAATGGCCGGCATTTCTTTTAATATGAACCAGGGACTGAAGAGTAAAATTACAAGCAGCAGAAGTCACTAATTACTATATATCTGTAGAGCATCGTGGTCACCCCAGCCTATTCCGGTGAGTGAGTACCTTGACATAAGACTTCTCAGTGTCCACCAGCTCCTGAATGACCTTGCGCAGGCGCTCCGTGGCAGGCATGTGGCGAGGGCATGGCCGCAAGGGACCAGGATCGCCCCCGGTGGGATCTTTATGAGTATCCATCAGCCCCTCTGAGCCTTCTTGAAAGGTCTGGTACAAAGTGCACACTGCTTCCACACCCTGGCGGAGACCCACAAAACAAGAAACCTTTCAGAGTGTGTTCTGCACATGGTGGAATCCTTCAATTACAAATAAACTAGTGCGTATGCAGCAAGGATGGATGACCTACTTTCAGTAGCCCTGATGGTTAAGGCTTTCGACTAGCTATTATGGGTTTGAGAGAAACATGGGATAAGCCAATGATATGAAGCCATTCAGAACAGCTGTGTTTGAACAATGAGTCAACCACCCCGGCTGTCATGGCCTAAGCTGGCTCAACCAAATACAATAGGATAAAAGAAATGTGTAGGATTATAGCCTCAATAGCCTGCTAATTACAGCAATAATTAACACAGCTCTATCACAAAACTACAAGATAACTGCCAAACTGATTTCAGGATCATTGATGGGACACGTTTCTGAATAAAAAAAAAAATCTAAATCATTTTAAACGTACAATATCTAATCTAACGTTAGAGGTGATATGAGTATTCATAAATTCTACAGACATAAAAAGAGATCTTACATAGTGAATTTTAACGCCTGCATCTTTGATGAATTTGTGTACTGTAAAGTGGCTGAAGGGTTACAGCTGCTTATGGACGTGTGAGCATCAGAGCAGCTCTGCACAGTCCCACACAGGTGCTGCGGCAGCTACCCATCACACCATGCATTCCATTCCCATTCTCCCAGCACACCACAGGCAGCCGCCTGTGCTGTCCTCCTCAGCAAAACACCATGGGAAGTCTCGTAGGTTCACTTAAGACATGGAGCTTACAATGTATTTCACGAGCTGCTGTTAATGACCGAGTTTTTCTCCTTCGCTACAGGATTTGCTGGGGGGGGGGGGGGGCAGCACAAGGGACAGGGAGGGTCCTAGTAAAATTACTGGTGAATTATGACCATGATCACACAACCTCCTCAAACACTTGCCAGCAGACTAGGAATAACAGCTCCATAGCGCTGGCGGTCGCATCTCGAAGATGGATCCAGCTATTGTGCTGTGCAGAGGCGTGGGCCGAGTCTCTGCTTATCGCCACATAGTGACTCACGCGCCTCTGCCAGATTCACAGGAGCCCTTGGCACACCGTGAAGTGGATCTGCTTCATTACCGGATGGAGAGGTGTGTTGCTGTGGCAGCTGACCCCAGCTCTGGAGCAGCGCCGGGACGTGGTGCTGGTGAGGGGGGTGGCTGCCATCTGCAGGAACGGCCCCCCGCGTCCCTGCTCTGGCACAGATGGGACCACCTACTGACCCTGCGGGTGGCTGTGGTGCCGGACGGCCATTAATTAAAGGCTGCTCAGGCTGTGACACAGAGCCTGACACATACGCACTTAACACTGTCAGGATGGAGCACGCCTTTCTCCCCACGCATACGCGCGTGCGCACACACTCTCTACAGCCTTTTCCCACAGGGAGCCTTCATTTGGGCACATAGTCAATACATGAGATGCAAGCCTGTGGGTTCTTTGTCACCCAAGAGAATTCAGCATCCCACTCAGCCAGGCCTGCAAAGCACAGCACCTCTCCCTGTTTTTTCGGCTGAGCTTGATATGGATCTTAAACCAGCAGATCCAGCAGCGACATGGCCGTTCAGACTTATGAAGACTACTTGGGGAAGTGGCGGTTTAGCAGAGAGACCGTCCCCATCTCTGTGCATTTCCTGCATGGCTCTTTGACCTAAAACGCTGATTAAATATTACACGAGAAACAGCCACACATGAAGCACAGCCACACTGCAAAGTGGTTAATGCTGCCAACTGCAGAGGACAGGCTTCTCCCAAACAGTAACCATTGTCCCACACCAGAACCCTACCTGTGCTGGTTCTCTCCACACTCACCATGCGAAGCAGCCTGCAAAGGTGCCTGTAGACTATGGTGACTTGGTGTCGCCTCCACCAGACCAAACAGCAGCCCTTCCTCTGCAGCTGCACGGACCCGGAGTCCAGCATAGTGGCAGAGAGGAGCCTTCCTGCTCTCTTATCCCTCTCTCAAGACACAAGAAACATCCTCACCTTCCTACAGCTTCCCCCCTTGCCACATCACCATGTCGGCAAACTCACTAGAAGAAGTCAAGGGCCCAACCCCCCCATAGGATCAGCT
>JAODKF010000030.1:23733081-23746751 GCA_026779585.1 Mormyrus proboscirostris | reverse complement strand
CACCACGGGGGGGGGGGGGGGGGGGGGTTAGCCTCACAGGTCATTTCCCCACAAAGCTGCAGCAGTCCTTGGCTACAACATTATCTGAAATACACAACTCTACACCAGTATTAATAATTTCAAGCTCATAAAATGTTTAAAAAGACTGGAGGGAAAACAGTTTTGTATCCTCTTTTTATTGCAGGAAATTAATGGGTGCAGATTCTTGGAAAAAGTTGGTTGGAGGGTTAGGTTATTGTAGGGGGAACTTCAGTGACTAAGTTTTGTCTCAGTCCCCCTGAAAAAACGTTTTTCTAAATCCATTTAGCGATTTCTCCCATATGCTCATGCACATTTTGTGAAATTATGTTTGTGTACGGGGAGGCGGGACATCCCGTATCTCTTCAGAAAGTGGCAATCCTACAGTGAGCTAAGCGCCCCCTTTTGAACCCCTGGTTGAAAGCCTTTTGGAGCGACCCCATGAGTGTAGGGTGACCACCTAATCCATGATTTGGGGGGGAGGGGGACACTACAAGCTACTTTTACGGTAGGTTTTACAAACTACTTTAAAACTGAAAATCTCCTGTGATTGGCTAATTAATTCAATTCTTCTTGTGCTTTGACTGGTTTGTTTCCTTGACTGAAAGACTCATCCAGCTGTTTCACATTAACATTAGTGACACATGCATGATTATAGGAGACTGACCAATCGGCACACAGCAAGAACTCAGCGCTGAAGTATAACACAGAACCGTTTAAATAAAAAATAGTAGTTTATAGTGCCCCCCTGCCGCGGATTAGGTGGTCGCCCTAGACAAGCGGCTGATGGGTGACTGTATGTGATATTCATATACTGGCAAATAAACGATGGAACAACCCCTTTGTTTTCCAGTAACAGAGGACACAACCTTTCCTATAAAAAGTGTTTACGGACTCGTTTTTCTATAAAAAGCTACGTTGTTCCCGCACACCTTGCAGGCCAGGGCCAGCACGTCCTTCACCGTATGATCCCGTTTTATAGGCACCGCGATGGCCTGGTTGTCCGGCATGTACACGTAGGTCAGCGTTTCTGGGCTGCTGTCCCAGGGTTGGCCCTCGAGTGGCTCCACAGAGTAAAGATTAGCCAAACCGTCCAGCCTCTGTTTGGAGATAAAAATTAAAATCAAAATTATTAATAGATGTGTGCCATATGTTCTGTGAGCTGCCATTTCTTCCATTTCTGTTATGGTTACTATAAAAATTGCTATTACTGGCCACGACATTAATATTGTGGAGACCATGTGAAACTGGCATTTCAGAGTCATGTGACCAACCAGGTCAGAAGCCACCGACATTAATTCTATGGTAGCCCACTTCGGCATCCCTGTACCATCAAGTTTGGTTTTGGTTGAGACTCCATGTCTCTGAATTTAAAACTGTGCTGCTTTATTACAGTGACAGGGCCCACTAGAGAGACCACATGAAGACATTACATTATGAAGGAAAATTCGCCCAACTGTGCAAAATTTGGGAAAGTTTCAGAGTATCCATGGAATTTTCCAACCTGCCATTTCACAGCTGACAGATGACTGTTAAACTTGATTTTCTTTAAAAAAAAACATTTATTTACATTTCTTTTGAGGGGGAAACAAATGTGCTTTACAGACTCATGGAAGTTGTGTAGGACTCTGTGTCACTTTATCCCTTGGGGTCAAATTGGAAAGCGGTTTGCCTTCTTAGCCAAGACTCGCACCCACGGCGTGAGGAAGCCCTCTCCTCAAGCCTGCTGCTGTCGGAGACCAAACCGCATTGTTCTCGTGCGCTGGCAGGAGAATAGGAATGTACTGTGCTTACCCGGGGGTTATGAAAATGGCAACGTCCATAAATAACTAACTAGATAAATAAATAAATAAGCAGGACGCGAAAGCAGCTTGCAGTCACAGTGACACAGCCGCTACTTGTGCTCCGCTCCTTCCGTTTTGTAACCCCCCCCGAGCCCCGCCCTTTGGAGAAACTGACAAACTGTTTTTTTTTCCTCCAGACTTTCTATGACCAAACACTGCAGTGAGGGGAAACCTTAGAGGGGGGAAGAAAGAGGACTTTAGGATGTATTTATTTATTTTTAAGACTTTCCTGACGGCAGTTGCCAATGCCCCCCCTTTCGGTGGAATTGTCATGGCTCAGTCACTAAAAACTACCCCAAGCCCTGACTAGGAGCTAATTCATAGGGTAGATTTTTGCTGCTATGGAGCACTGGCAGTCTGGTCAACTTTCCACAAGGGCCGCCCAGACCGCCTCCACTGTACAGGCACTAGGATGGATCTGTGACTCAAACCAAACAGTTTTACCTCAGTCTTTCCTATGTAAAAAGAAGCTCCCTCTTTACTCAGGACCAACTGCATTAAAGATGTGACTAAAAGCGGAGGGTTCGAATCAGAACTAAACATCCAGAGCTACGTCAACTGCTGCCCAGCAACAGGGACACACAGAGAATTCTGTACAAATAAATATGCTGGATGACACTGCAATAAGAGTGCCAAAGTTCCTGCTGACGTCAGAATCGAAAAGAATCAGAACAGCAATGTATTAGTAATGAAGTATTACTGAGAAGCATCAGATGGTCATTAGTAACCAAAAGTGGGAGGTGAGATCTCATTCAGCCTGGAAGATAACAGCAGTGTTTTTCAGAAACAAGTGGTTAAAGTTGGGTTAAGAGTGGGACACTGAACAAACCAGGAGGAGCTGGGGTGGGGGGGGGGGGGGGTTGTGTCTACAAGGGGATCATTTTCATCCACACTGAGGAATTTGAGCCTCAACATAGCTAGGGTCTCCACAAACTGACAAAGGTCTGTGTTCAGACTACGTCTAACTTCTGACCTTATATAGGACAGGAGACGGTGTATAAAGAAAGTATAAATGCAGGATAGTTTACAAAAGCGTGCCCAGGTTAATAGAGGACCTTCTTCCTCGAGCCAAAACAGGATAGCAGAAACTCTCGCAGCACTGGAGTTAATGGTCGTGAAAAGGGATCTAGGTGGAATGGTCAGTCTCCGGCGAAGGGGCCCAGCCTACCATAGAGCCGCACGAGCAGGAACCACCAGGAGAGGCCGGCTGAAGCCTGATCCTGCTCCTCTGTCCTGTGCTGCAGTATCCCCATAGCATAGCATATCCTACAGCTCCTGGGTGTGGCCAGTTATTCGTTTATATAACACGCTTAAGGTTCACTCATTTGTCTTGCAGAGCCGTACGCTTGGACACATGCCTCATGGTCTGACGTGAGGTTCCTGCTAAGGTTCAAGGCAACCCAACACCCCTTTGACACACGAAGGGCGGCCTTCCCTCCCTAGGCTCCAGGTTCAGAAAGGGAGCAGAGAAGAGGCAAATGTTTTCGTGGCTACAGTTCAAGGAAAAGTTCAGTTGTAGAGGCATAATCCAAGAACCTGTTAAGCAAAGGGGGAGGAAAATCCAGCATTTAACTGAACCTGTTCAGCCCTGGCTATGGATTCTAACTCTTTTGATTGCCTGTCTTTTTTTCCAAGACCATAAAATCCTATTAGAAACAGAGGAACATCCCTCACTTGGGGACAGTTTACTGGGATCCTGCCGACTGCAACAGCCCACACATAAAACCATAAACCAACGGACGGCACGGACTCAGAGTTACGGGCCAAATCGCCTCAGTTCCTACGTTCACATTTTAATGTTGGAGAGGAACAATGGAGACAAACCTAAAGCAGGGAACAGTGTCAGTAGGGGAAAAACGGGTCTTACCAAGGCAAAACCGAAAGACATGAAAAGTTAGACAAGACATTAAACTTACTAATGCAAGAAATGGTTTGAAAGCCACATGGCCTGGAGTGACCATCCGCGGGCAGTAAAGGGCTCATTTACAACAATGATAAGCAGAATGGGAAGGGGGTCAAGTCATTAAGCAACTGATGGCATGATAAGGGCACGACAATCGATCGTAAGATTTTTTTTATGGTGGGGGAGCATAAGAGGGGGGTCATAATTCAAACAGAGGGGGCAAACTTATCATTGACCAATTAAATGTTTCCTACTGACAAGTGACACAGGAGGAGCAGCTCAGGGGTCAAACAGATGTCAGTTGGGGCTAGTGCCATTGTGGCCTTATACGAGTGAGTGAGTGAGTGTGAGACAGACAGACAGACAGACATTTGTATTCACATCTTTGTGGGGATCGTCCATTCATTTCTATGAGAAACACCGTAATCCCATCAATGACACCCTTAAGCCCTACCCAGCCCTAAACTTTACCATAAGTAAGCAAACAAAATACAAGACACTTGAAATTTTTAGTTACTTGATTGCAGTCATAGATTTTTATGAAATTCATTTTCTCCTGGTGGGGATTGAAAGTAATGGTCCCCATGTGAAAAATAACAGGTTTTTTTCAAATTTCATGGACATTTGGTCTGTATATATGTAACCGCCACACACACACACACACACACACACACACACACACACACACACACACACAAGCCAACAGGCTGCTGGGGCTTCACAACTCCATCTCCAGTAAATAATGAACCAAACTCTAAATGAACAAGAATCGAATAAATAGAACATGATCAAACTGCTGAGTGAAACAGAGTGAAACATGAGACTCAAATTGGGGGGGGGGGTCCAACTCACCTCGGAACTGCTGGGAGGGAAAAGGCTCAGCTGCCCCCCGGCGTTACTGTCAAAGATCTGCAGGAGGGACAGACGCCAGACAGACCAGCAGTCACAGACAAATAAACAAAGACCCTGTCATCCTTTCAGTGAGGAAACACTAACCTTGTAAGAGAGTCTCCAGTTTGCATTTAATTAAAAAGCAGATCGACCTCTTGCTTTGATACTATTCCTGTACAGAAAACTGGGAAATAAAGCCAACCTCTGAGGCTGTACTGGAAATAATAAGCAGTGTCGTGTTGCTGGAATTAGCGCTCCGGGCCCGACAGATGAAAAGGGTCTGGCCCGTGGGTGGCTCTCGCCGGCCCCGCCCAGGACTGTGACGTGTCCCGTCTCCGTAGAGATTTCCAGCCTGGGTGACTAAGCTGCTGAATGGTACGTCTGAAGCTGGGTCTGGAGCGCTTTTGTTGGAATGCCAGACCCCGTTACTAGCACAACACAGAGGAGTCGAGTACAAGTGGGTATGTGGAGAAAGCGCCGAGCAGGACTCGCCGCGGGGCTGTTATCCGCGCCTTCCCATAATGCCCCACTGTTAGATGAGCTCTCCTTTACCTGGCCAGGGCTGGCCCTCATAGTTGCCAACCAGTAAGCTCCAACCACCTTATACACCCCCCAAGGCAAGAAACAAAACTCAGAATCAGCTGACGGGTGTAAATGGCATATGCGCAGCCCCTGTAATATCATAATTATTCTATAGTAACCATACACTGTCTCTATATAAATGCTGCTATTTTTTGATACACATTTGGACATATTATTTTATAGTATTTTAAATTGTACTTTTATATTTACATTAATATTATTATTGTGTTGTATTTTGCACCAAGGGAGTGGCACTCAAATTTCGTTGTACCTAGTATAATGACAATAAAGGCTATTCTATTCTATTCTATTCTATTCTATTAATATGAAAGCCAGGCGTCCACTGGCTGGGACCAGGTTTGCTTTTTGTTACAGGCAATGTCATTGGTGCATTTTCACCCAGGTGGAAGCATTAGTGATGCTAGTGGCTCTAGGGGCATCAGAACAGGTTGATTGGGTCATACAGGCATGTCCAGCATCACAGCATTTTGGACATCCATCAACATCTTTTCTAAAGGTTATTTTTTAAAGGAACTGCCCCAACAGGAAGCAGAGTACCCTGGAAATGGGTGTTCTTTAATATTTAATGGATGACAGAGGTGTACACAAACCATCTGGCATCCTGGGACTGCAAACCCCCAGAGGCCGGAGGAGCCCCGTGCGGGAAATGAAGAGCTACACAGCCTTTTCCCTTTTTCCAGGGATGTTTGGTCCATGCTCTGCAGATTTATAACCTAACTGCTGCTATAAGCGGGGACCTGACCCTGTGCTCACCGTGTATCAGCATCAGCATACGTGTGTGAGCACGGCGCATGCACGCTTTGCACACACACAGACAAAGACACACTCATGCACGCACACACACACGATAGCGAGGAAGGAAAACAAAACGCTTAACTTTAGTCTTTCTGACACACACACGCACACAGACAGACAGACAGACATACGCACACATACAGACACGTGCACAAACACACAAACACGCACACAGACAGATAGACACAGACAAACTCAAAAGTTTCCTCTACAGTGGGACACAACACAACCTGAGAAGTCCTAATTCGGGGAAAGTGGACAGTTAGCAATCAGGATAATCCAGGAATAAGACTTTTATGGGATTGGTACCTTGAGGCTGAAAAGAACAAGCCAGATGTTCCCCAGACCCCAACACACCACCTATTCTCTGAGGAACATGCATGGAACAGCTAATGATGGACAGGATTTAAAGTCTGAGTATAATTTCCAGTGGGGTGGGTGAAGAGCAGGATTCCTGCATGGAAGTAACACCTTGATCTGCAGAGACTCATGAAAAGACTGTGACCTTCATGGCTTTAAATGTTTGCGTCCTTTAATATTTTTCGAAGGCATAAGGGTTTCGGTGCTTTGGACACCCAGGTGACAAGGCCACCAGGACGGGCGAGCCTGCTAATACCTGCGACACGGATGGCCTCTTCTCCCGGCCTCGTTTGGTCAGGTTGTCCAGGCCCTTCAGTGAGGAGAACAGCCCCCGCTTGCTGCGCATCTTCTGGGAAGCCGAGAGTGAGCGCTTTCGCATGCTGGCCTCGTCCCGGGAGCAGATCTGGGGACGGAAAAACACCAGGGAGGTGAGAAACCGTCCGAGGCGCGGGGCAGCAGACGGCACAGCAGGACTGGGGCTGGAGTGAGCCCAGATGAGAGAACGGGCCGTGCGACTCACACGACTCTGACCATGCGGACCTGGAGAAAACCTACCAGCTATGAAAACCACATGGTGGTGCTTTGCATTAATGATGCAGTGACCCAAAATTAATCTTAAAAGGGCTGTTTGGGAAGGTGGGGGAGATCTGAATCTTAAGATAATGACTAGAACAGGGAGAGACTGTGTTTGAAAACCATTCAAATTGTTCTCAGATGAGACCTTAACGGTCACAGTTCAGCTCCAGCCTAACCTACAGGTTCGTCACTCACCAGGGCGTGAAAGGAAGACACGGAGAAGATGCCCAAGCGCCCCAGCGCCATCTTAGAGGGCCGACTGGCAGTGGCCAGCAGGCTCTTGGGGTTGGGAAGCTCGCCTCCCTGCAGGCTGGCCAGGTAGCAGCGCATGCGAAACAGGTCCATGTTGAACTTCTCCAGGTTCTGCTCCCACTGTTGGATCTAAGTGGTGGGGGCAGTGGGGGAGGTTTTGGGTTAGGAAGAATTCCACAGGGTTGTAATTGCTTTCAGATGTGGCAGGCAGACCTGGCGGGGGGGTTGGGGAGGAGGTAGACATCTAATCCCTGCCTGACATTTCAGTTATTCACCCCAATAAAAAGTCAGACAAGGAGGCAAATGACTGATTCCAGAGCCACAACACCCCCCACCCCATCCATAAAATGCGTGAACCTATATCAGGTTGTGCCAAGGACCATATCACACTCTGCAAATCAGTGTTTCCCAATGCAATCCTCGGGGACCCACAGACAGTCCATGGTTTTGCTCCCGGCAGCTGTGGTGTCTGCGCGTCCCCCAGGACCACATTAGGAAACACTGACGTAAAATGATCAAAAGCATTTTGTTATCTAGTGTGTTCCTAGTGACCCTGGTGTGTTCTGCCTGTGATTCCGTAACTAAAAGCGCAGCAAAAAAAGGTAACAGCTGGAACAGCTTCATGTGACCAGGTATCAGTACCAAAAATCTAGACCATCTCAGAGACTGGGATGTGTGTTTAGTTATACCACCCAGCGTCACTGCCATGTTAGACCTGACATCGTTATGAACCATATTCTTTGCAATTTTTTCCTCTCAGCACAAGCAAAATAATATGTGGGCATTATATACACAGTGTAACCCTAATTAGACCGAGGAGGGTGCTTGGGCATGACAGACATCAAGCAATAAATCACTAGTAATGAGACTAAGCTGAAGTCCCCAAAACTCTGTTCTTATTCTCCTAACGACATGAAGATGTTTCTCTTATCTAACATGTTTTGTTCTGTGAAGGTGTTACCATTAGCCATTAATGTTCTAGCCAAAGAATAATGCATTTTTTATTGTGTGCGTCATTCCCACCCTGGTCTGGTAATGAAGAAACCAAAAATAAAAAAAAACACAACACATGACTATCTGAAATAGAAGGACACAGATCAACATCAATGCGGCAATGCCCCACCCTTCTTACACGCTCAGATACACGGAGCCCGTGCATGTCGCGCAGTAAAGGCTGCGGTGTGTTGCATGGAGGAAAATTACCCAGATAGCAGAACACACGCGGTCGCACATAGTCTCACGCAGTGCGCAATGCCTGAATCACCGCGGTGGCTGCCGTCGCATATTGCGACCATCTGGACAAGCGAGTCAACAGATTAAACGGCACACTATTCGGTTGCATTCTTGCCTCTCGTTAAATAAGGGTGGTGGTGGTGGGGGGGGGGCTGGGCGAGTGTTAGGCATTTCTTATGCGGATATTCCACCAGGCCTCCTTTTCCCTCCACCGTGCCCCCAAAAGGGCAGCTGCCCAAGCGTTTGAACTGTGACAAGATTCTTTGGGGACGAAGACTTCAAAAGGCCTCCTGGTATTGATTTTGGGAGCGGGGGGGCACATCAAAGTACTGAGGGCTCCAGAGAGACTGGAGGCCATATCCTAGACTGGCAACCCCCCCCTTCCAATCACCACACCCAGCTACACCCTCTGACCTTTAACCTTTGGTGCAGAGCCTTCCTTCCCCAAATGAAAACCATAGCCACACCTCCTACTGAGAGCGGTGACTCTGCATTTCTTGTCATCAATTGCTTCCTGTAGGAGGGTAAGCGAGCAGATGGATGGGGCGGGAGCAGCCGAGCATGTTGGCCAAGCATTCCAGCTGCGGCACAGGTCTGCTCTTTGAGATCTGTCCCTTGATGACCCACAGGAAAAACAGTGACCAGGTAGTCTGAGAAAAGGCCTTTCGGACAGACCTACCCCCTTTTTAATTACCTCTCAGTAAATGTCTCTTATTTGCTCATTTACGGCTGGCGGCAGAAAGGGTGGCGGTTTACAGTTTGACACGGAGCGTTTCCAGTGTCATCTGATTCATTCAGCACAGATACTTTAAAGAGGGTATAAAACAGGGCAAGAGCCCATTACTACAGAGCATCTGCAATTCAGAGAAACGCGATGTTTAGAGCTGCAAGCCTTCAGGGTGTGTGTGTGTGTGTGTGTGTGTGTGTGTGTGTGTATGCGTGCCTTTATTCCCCCAAGCTTTCAATAAAATGCAAACAACTACAGCGGTGCTAAAATTAGGCTGATTATCTTCCTTTCCCCCAAAAATTGTGGCAGGGTAAGTCATTTTGTTTGTAGAGCATTAAAGCTAATTTTCTTTTAAGACTTCCTGTTACTAATGGATGGTAAAGAAAAATATTTCATGAACCACAGAGCATCCAGCACCAGCAGAGTGTGATATATTTAAAAGGTGGTGGCTGATTAAATCCAGTTAGCATGGAGATGCTTCACATATGCTGTTTGGGACACAACCTACACTTGCACCTATAACTGTATGCTTTCAATCAGAAAACCAGGTCTTGGGAATGAAACAAACATGGTTTTTGCTCCAGGTCCAAGACTTCGCCACAGCAGGCACACGCTGCACCAAACCGGGCTCATTATATGGGGAAAAAGCAGCTCTTGGAGCAAATATGGTCCTTTGTGGCTAACAAGTGAGGGGAAGGCCGACGGTTCACAAAATAATCATTAAAGTTATGAGGGTGGGGTGCCAAACATTGGCCGCTCGTTGCTGTGCCGGGCCGTTGCCGTGGACACAGACGCCTGACGCGGCCTTACCTGACTCTCGATGGCTTTGCGGTTCCTGGGGTCGCTGACGATGGACAGCTGCAGCTCAGCCATCTTCTTCATCTTGCCATCCATGTCGATCTTCTGCAGGAGGCCGCGCGTCTGGCTCCGCAGGAGGCGCACTGTGTCCTCCTTGCCGTGGCGCCTGGCGAACAGGGAGGCGCAGGCCGAGTGCACCGCCGTCACCCAGTTCTCCAGATCCGTCTGGCTGCTCGCCTGTAGGGGGGGTTGGATGATGAGTTACTGCCCTGATGTACCTTCAAACGCTGGGAAAACATGGGGCGCTTCTCCATATGTGTACTCAACCATACTTGCATTCTCATATACCCGTTTTACGTCATCTCCCATTGCCGAAGACCGGTTCCAATACTAAGAACAGAAGTACAGAGGACGTTCTTGCCCCATCTTGAATATCTAGGATACATCGGTTGCATCCTCACCAAATGAGACCAATCATATGAATCACTGTGTCCCAAGTTCATTCTTGGAAGGCAAGATAGCAAGACCGATCTTGCCAAGACCACAAGTATGTTCTTGGTATTGAGAAACACCCATGCAGAGGACAGAACATGGTGCTTTCAAGGTTTATTTGTGTGTCTGGGGTGTTTCCCTAATTTAGGGGACTGGGCCTGCACCAGGGGTCCTGCTGAGTCACAGTGCTAGGGAACAGGGCGTCCTGCTCAAGTGCCAGTTTCTAAGATGGCATTTTCCAGATGGTCTTGGCGGAGTCTGCTTTCCTGCACGACCTTACGGGGGCTCCCCCGGACAACACACTGGCGCTCTTGTGCGTCTCACAGAGTCGAGCTTGTAGCCCAGGACAGAGGATGCTGAACACCAAGACGATACTGTTTCCAAAAGTTAGGAGCCAACCAACAGACGCACGTCTGCAGGGATGGTCCCAAAACCACGCTGGCTGCGTCTTTTCATTCCTCGATGGGATGTTTTCCGTTCTGTTGTTACTCTGTCCACGTCATACAGAGTAACGTCCAAAATAACGATAAAAGGCCGGATAATAAAGACGGCAGTAGTGACTTTGGAGAAAAGGTTCACGCGAAGCGTGGTGGGTAAAGGGCATCCAGACCAGTAAAACTGGTGAGGAAATGCAAGACCGGAATGTGTCACGAGATCTCACAGGGCCGATGAGGCAAGATACTGTTAAAGAACAAAGCTGTGCTAATAGGAAGGAGAGAAAAAAAAACACTATTTTTCAAAAAACACCTCTTGTAGTTCTGATTTCTGTATTAGATTTCTACCGTCAGCCCACATGATAGTAAACCGGTAATCAGGCCAACAAAACAGTGCATTCCAGCACAGAAAATCCATTTGGGTTCTGGTAAGGGGGGTGGGGTCTACTGATTGGGTGCTGGTACAGTGGGGCTGAAAATGATGTCATGGCAAAAGCCAACAGACACGCCTCCAAACTTTCTGCTCACGTGCAGGAGGGCTCTTACCTGGAAGAGGTAGACGTCGCCGTAGGAATTGCTCAGGCAGAAGACGTTCTCCTTTTTGGGGTGTTCGGGGACGGACTGCACAACGCTGTCCTCGGCAAAGAGGGCATAGCGGGGGGACAGGTCCTGCTCGGCAGTGCCCTTGCTGTACGTCTCGTAGAACAGCAGCGTGCAGCCTAAGGAACAGGAGACCAAGTTGGGGCTCAGGGAAGTTGCGGAGGATGGGCCACGATCGAGGCCGACGAGCACCGGTGCACCGCCTTTGAATTCGCCAGGACACTGGTCGTCTTTGTGAGAGCAAGATTTTAAAAATAGTGTCACATGGTGCGGGAGGCGCGAGACCTGCGACAGAAAGGTAATCCCGACTCCCACTTAGCAAAATGTCATTAGCTGAGTTAGCGGCTCTCGCTCAACAGAGCTACTGTACTCCGGGTCACATTGCCTTGGGTGGTGGGAGCGGACGGCGTGCCAGCGGGTCCAGCTTCCCCTGCGGACCGCAAGGGTCAGCAGGCACCCCTGCTGCCTCGGCACAGGGACAAGCGCTGCCTTTGTACCCCCCCGCCCACTGAGAGGAGGAGCAATTAGCTTACGAAGCATCATATCTGGGACTTCAACCAGCTGAAACCTGAACTGTGCAAAAAAAAAACGACACTGCCCACAGAAGAACCTGCAGCACGGTAACCAGCATGAAAGTGGAGTGGGGGGGAGCAACTGTGCTTATGATTGGAAGGTTGCCGGTTCAAATCCCATGTTCGACAGCACGCCCACATCACTGTTAAGCCCTTAATCCCCCCAAAAAATACCTCAGGGACACCAGAGAATCAGCTGACCCTACACTCTGACTCCATGACACCTGCACATGTGTGTATATCTCAAAGGAGATCAAGAAGAGCTACGCAAAAACAAGCATTGCAATGCACCAGATTCCATGATGACAAACAAGTGCTGCATGACTTTCTCGCACCAATGTTTTTAAAAATATTGCTATTTTTTGACGCCTTATAGAAATTTACATGGATCATCAGCTGGCAGTGGCACGTGAAGAGCGCAGATTACAGCATGTTATTCCCCGTAAGCTCCTAATAGGCTAAAGGGGGAGAACGTGTTGCCCTGGGTACAAGCTCTAAAGGACGGCTCATCGTCGCCCCCTGCAGGCAGAGGATCCCAGCCTCACCTTTAAGTGTGACCCAGTACTGCCTCCACTTCCGCCGGGTCACCAGCTCCAGCTTCCTGTCCTTGTGCAGGGTCACCAGGGGCTTGAAGGAGAGCCAGCCTGCCCGGCGTACCACGCCCTGCTCCTTCTCCAGCAGCTGGTCCAGCTGTTCCAGGGAGCCCAGCGAATCGCTGCTGGTGTCCTCCGTCTCTGTGGAGGCGCCCTGCTCCACTCCACCCCCTCCGGTCTCCAGCTCACGCATGAAGTTCTCATAGATGTTCTGGCGCAGAGTGCCATTGCCGTGGAGGGCGCTGGCGGACTCGCTGCGGGCGGGAGGGGCCTGTGCGGTGCCAGGATACCACAGCAGGCTGGAGTCCTGGGAGGGCGAGCTGGTGTCGGCCGTCAGGCCGTCCACGCCACTGTCGAAGCACTCGACAGCTTCCTTGTTCCTGGGCTCCTGCCAGGACAGACACAGGAAAGTCGGAGCAGATTCTAAATAATTAGCCTGTTTAAAAAGTAACCAGTGCGATTCGTAACACACCGTCAGCACAGGTCTGCTTGTACGTCACAGATACATCAGAACATGAATACTTTTAGCATTATCCCGGAGGAACATACGAAGCATCTGCTGAAGGTGTAGTTTGGAGAGCAGAAGCATAGCCATTACCATGGTTACGGCAGTTACGGCACTGCAGAAAATCAGAAGCTACAGTCATCATTCAAAGTGACTCCCCATCCCGAGCGGAGACGCTCATTCCCACGCTCAGCTTCTCCTTTTCAGCTTGTCAAACTCAACATTACCTGCCGCTTTCAGCAGCTGGTCCTCATTAGCCGCTTGACTCATCTAGGGAAGAACCAGCTTCCCTCCCCTATTGGGGGGGGGGGTCACGATTTGTAGGGAGACCTCCCCCTCCAGTTTAATGCCCCCCCACCCCTGGAGCCACGATATTCTGCAGCTTGTTTTAATAGTGCCTAAACATTGCACCCAATTAAGCCAGTCAGATCTTAGCTGGCAGGCACCCGAGCTGGGGGGGGGGGGGGGGAGCAC
>JAODKF010000030.1:23704459-23726031 GCA_026779585.1 Mormyrus proboscirostris | reverse complement strand
CCCCCCCCCCCCCAAAAACAACACGTACCTCGACTGAGAGCTTTAATCTACCTAGAACATGAAGAATCTAGTGTTCTCTGATCTTAAAGTAGATTGAGAGAGCTGGATTCAGCCTCTTAAAGAGACAGACGCCACATGCTTCCCCAGCCTGGCCACGCCATAGCTACCAATCCCCTCCTGGGACCACTGCAGAGACAGGCCGCACTTGGCCGAGAGATGAGCACAAAAACAGGGAGGTCTGTTTTAGGAGGCGTGACTCTCCCGCTGGTTGGAGGGGTCGGCACACGCTTACTCCAGCCGATAGTCTGTTCCCCACCCCCATGGGATACTGGGAGTGACTGGGCCAAACAAGCTACCAGAACATCCCAGCTCCACTGGGGAACGCATTGGCTGGGACTCTTGTTTGACCCCACATACTACAATTACCACGTGAGCAGTCTTAATCTGGCTGGAGTGTCCTGTTGGAGGGGGATGGGGAGGGGAAGAAGAGGTGGGGTTTACAAGCCCGACGGCTACTCCTGCAATTCAGCTTAACAGTGCAATTAAGGTAAGCGAGGCGGCTGACAGTGTTCACACACGCATTCCAGGAAATTAACGTTTCTCAAATACACACCAGAAGCAAGCCGGCCATTGGAGAGCCCCCTCGAGTGGATATACAAACACGCACGCACACACAGACACACACACACCCAAATGTCTGAGATTTCTAAGGAATTACATTCCATCTAGTCCTTCCCAAAACACAGTCAAACGCAGATGTACCACAGAACGAATGAAAAGGCTCAAAGGAAACACTGAAAGCTCTCCTCCTTTTCTCAGGGCCCCCGTCATGTTGACTCCCTCCCAAAGCAGTTTCTGGCGGTAACTTGGAGTCTGGTTTCTAAAAGGAAAATCAACATTTGTTAAAAAATACCCAGCTTCCCTCAGCTACTGCATTGTGCTGCCTACCATGCAGAACAGCCCCTTCTCCTCAAACAAAACAAAATGTTCTTTTAGAGGAAACCAAAGGCATTATGGGATCTTTGTGAACGTCGGGCCGATGTGACGTCACGTCTTCCCAGAGCTGAGCCAGTCCCTTGAAGGTCAGACACCAGGCTAAAGCAGAAGCTGACAGCGAAGAAGCACATCAGCATGTTAAACCATTAAAGCAGGGTCATCTGAGAGGGCTTCAACACTCAAAACCAACCTGGGAGCCCAAGAAGGAACGAATTACTGCATTTTAGCACAGTTGACTCAGGGAACGGTCAGCCATGTTGAATACCCTACCCTATGGAATATATACCAAATGCTGGAGGGTTAACAGGTCTAAAAGATCAGGTTACAGTTTAAATAAGGGCCATCACAACCGCGTCTGCTAACGGACAGCCTCATTCACTGCAATTTACACAAAACAAAAAATGAATTCAATGCAAGCCAAAAATAAATCAGCCAGTTCCTTGCTGATTTCCAAACAATTCTTTGTTCTAAAAATGTTCTGTAAATATTTATTGGTCTATAAACGTGTAAGATATCTGATTACATTAGAACAGAAGTGAAGTCAGTGCCGGGACGCTGACAGCGCGAGTCGTTAAGCGGTCATCATCGGCCACCCTGAAAAAGGCTGGTGCAAAGCTTTGTGCTTTAAGTACAGACCGCACACACAAAAGCGGCGTTTACGGCCATGGCAGTCATGCATATTCATGCAGAGCAGGTGTCTCCTTGTTCCACGGGGCACAAAGGCTACTGGTCCTCATTACGTCTTCAATCGGGCCCCATGTCACGCTGTGAAAGGCCACACCGGCAACAGAATCAAATTAGCTGATCGTTGTCCCCACACTGCCAATCCTCATGAAACAATGGGTCCAAGTGCATCACTTACAGGCAGTTCATCTTGTCAATCTACGCCAATGGAGCCATTTACGGGCAATTCATCATAATTCCATGCCATCAAGGTGTCAAAGATAAGCCCTCCGCAGATGCGTCCTATTCGTTAAAAAGCTAAGTAGCCCCCCACCCCAATATAGACTGGGGTGGGGTGGGGGGGCAGCAGAAGTCAGCACTAATGAGCTCGTTCAAGAGCCGCTCTGGAAGTGGTTTTCGAAAGGTGGCCACGCCCAGACCTTGGGGCTGTTCCATGCGGTGCCACTAACCCATAAGAACTCAAACTCAGCCATAGAGGGGCTTTAAGAAACCGGAACGAGGAGTGAAGCATCTGTCAGAAATGTCCCCCACCCAATCTCCTCGCCCACGAACGCAGCCCCTCCAGTCAGCCATGAGACGGCTCCACTACAGAAGACAAGCAGAGCTTGTAATTCAGCCCCCCACCCCAACTGATTCCTTTAACTGCGTGTCCACAGGCACCGAGGCCCGGAAAAGGGGTGGGAGGGGTGAAATGAGAGCCTCCAAACCGGCAGCTGATAACATAACAGCACCAACCCCCCCCCCAGCGAGCACTTGGCTGCATCAGCCCTTTGTAGCTACAAGCTCCTTCTAATTTGCCGTCACTGATTATTCAGGGTTCTGATCCAGGGTTACGGGAGCGGGCCGGGCTGGGCCGAGGGCCCATTTCAGCGAGACAAAAGGGAGGCGGGGAGGCAGGGGGAGAGTGCTGGAATGCAGCCACAGCAGGAAGCGGCCGGGGGGGGAGTCGAGGGTCAGATGTCAAGCCTTTTGTTCCCATCCAGCATCTCCTCGGCCCCTGAGTGTAAACGCTCAGTATCTGGCTGAAGGGTGTATTAGGAAAAAACGCAAACATTCAGCACGTGGCAGCTGAGAAACTGCCTTCAAACCCCGCATGGTAGTCAAATAAAAGAATCTTCCCAAATAAAACATTCTTCCTTTAAAGAGCAGATAGCAGTGCTATCGGTAAATACGGTAATTCCTACCTTCTCCTGGTGCAGAGCTCCTCATTATCAAATCCCCTTTCGCAACAAATCCTCGTAATTGGAGTCTGCGTGGGCCGTGAGTGTCTGGAATCCGTCTGGCTGGACATCGGGGGGCCGAGCCACAACCCCTGCCGCTTACGCCCTCCCACCGGTGAGGAGAGGAGGGGGATGCGTATTGATTATCCTTGGTGGGGTCACCCGGCTCCTGCAGGGGGCGGCTAGAGGACAGGACCCCCCCCCTCAGTGGGCGGAGGTGGCTGGAGGTGGATGTACACCAGCAGGGGCCAGAAGATAGCACAATGACCCTGCGCTAAGCATCACACGGAACTTCCTAGAGTACGTGTATGTAGCACAGTATCCACACCTCAGCCAGAGCCCACCGACACCCGCATGCAGCCGTAAGACGGCCGTTTCGATTGCACTTTTCAGACCGAACAGCCCTGAACAACACGTTCACCTGACATTCTAACATCCGAGGATCTGAGTACAGTCATGGCAGGGGACCGCGTCTGAACTGTGAACAAGGACGACGAGGACTTTCGGCGGACCGCATGACAAAAGCCACGCCAGCCGGAGGTGCAAACGAGGTCAATTTACGCCTGCAGGAGCCGACAGGGAACAGGAGGGAACCTTTTCCCTTCTGTGTGCCTCTGATCGGATCAATTTGTGCCTCTGCGGTGGCGACGCGAGAGCCCTTGTGAAATCAGGGACTAAGGGGAGACCAGGGCCTTAATGATAACAGCGCTGGTGAGGGTGGGGGGCACGGAGCAGCACATTGTCGGGGGTGGGGCGGTGGGGGGAGTGATGCTTGGGCTATGGGATGGTCTGTTTTCCTGCCTTTGATGGAGACACAGATCCTGGGCCTAACTCACCCCCCCACCAAAACAGACAAGCCGCTAACGTTCCTGCTCTCTTTCGGCCGCCACCCTCACTACTGCCGGCCTGGGCGGCTCCAGTTCTCCCTCAAGGAGCCACAGGGCCTGCTGGTTTCCATTGCAGTTTGCCTCCTAATTACTGCAGCATTTAATTGGATAGGAAAATCTCATTTCACCTGCAATTCCAGGTGTAAATTAGGTGTTAATCAGAAGAACTCCAGAAGCAGAATCGCCGCACGGCCCTCGAGGAGCAGAGCTCAAACCCCCACCCAACATCCCTATAACAGGTAAAGCTGATAGCAATACAGCTGCCACCTTCGTCTGTGTCTAAGAAAGCCATGATCTTGGCAGTGGGGAAAAATGCCGACCACAGCTCTGGGTTCCAGCTTGTGACATGCGAATGAGGATCATACAGCAGGGTCAAGCTCCCTGGAGCTCAAGGGCCCAACGGCACTGTACCAGTGACCTGTCGATCACAGGTGGGGCCCAAACCTGCAGAGCTACATACCACATCCGCATACCCTCCTAGGTTCAATGCAATAAGGTTTAACTACGTCACACCAGGAAACCCTCAAGTCCTCCATGTTTCTGAGAGCTGGTTATGTGATGCAGCTGCCACACCCTCTGTGTGTGCACGTGTGTGTGCGTGTGCGTGTGTGTGTGCACGTGTGTGTGTGTGTGTGTGTGTGTGTGAACACACGCTGCAGCATTCAGGGTCCAGCTGCCTCAGCATTGCCCTCCTGCCCCCCACACCATACATCACTGCCAGGGACATTCATTACAAACAAAAATTCCCAAAGACCAATCCCTCCACCCCCCCCCCGACAAAGCAACAATTGTTTACTCTCCCTGGATCAGCCCCCAGACTGTGTATGCGAAGGGGGATGGGTCCCAAACTGCTAGTTTAACAGGTATTTATCTTTTTTTTCGCCTGGCCCAGTGCCTCACAGACCTCAGTGCCAGCTGTAGATCTGCGATGCAAATGCCTCGGAGCGTCGAGGCTGTGCACAGCCAAAGCCCCACTCTACAGGAAACTTCATAAAAAGAACATAACTGAAAATCCAGATCTGGAGATATTACAGTCAAAGACCGGTGATTCAGGCAGCTACAGTGTAACCTGCCAAATGCATTCAACATATCCAAACAGATTCTATCAAAAATAAATTCATGCATCGGTTTCGGCAGTGAGAAATATGTGGGAGGAGGAACAAATGAATGAAAAAGTAGTTATTAAATGAAACGAATTAGGCCAACATGTTAGGCTACTGCCAGACAGGCCAGAGGCAACTGGTTGCCATGATCAGTATATCTGATTTCCTGAGAACATGCTTTCTTTTGAAAAATCACTGATACAAGTCATACAGACAACTGCCCATCTGATCAACAATCCGAAGCTCCACGTGCTCCCTTTAACCTCAGAAACAAGCTGCTGTCCCCATGACTCCCTAACTATGGGGCATCGGTTTGAAGGTGGACGCCTCTTTCCCAGTTTTTGAAGAGTTTTGAGAGCAGAACCTGTCAAACAGCAGTGAATCGCTACACACCTGCAGATCCGCATCAAAATAAGCAGGAAGTAGCTACTGGACAAAAACCTGTGCAAAAATCCCACCGCTCCAGCAATGCAACTCCAGGCGCAATCTGCTCACAGTGGTGCTACTTCAGGCACGACTGCCTGAAGCTCTGATCTCTTCATCTGCATCCGGATGGTATTGTCGTCGGGAGATTTAAAGAACGAGTGGGTCTATAGGCCGTTTATCTTAATGCAGACTGAATGAGGGTGTGAAGCAGTTTTGAGAAAACGAAAGACGAGCCAAAAACAAACACAAATGATCAAATGCAGGGTCAGCAAATGTCACCAGGCCGTTAAAGTCTTTACGGCAGCATCTCCAAAACATCCAAGCAGCTTGTGGCTCCCAGCCTGCAGACACCTGCACCACAAACGGTCAGAAACTGGAAGCGAACACTCAGCAGGGTGAGATGGGCGGGGCTTCCCAACCCCCCCCCCACAGAGCGAGGCTCAAAGTACGAAAGCCTGTGAATGGTCTGCTCCTGGGGTACGGCAGGGGGGGCTCTTGCTTCCTGCTCCATGGACTATAAGGAAAATATTTCTAACCTGCTCGTCATGGCCGGGAAGGGGGATCAAGGACATCTGACGTGTGCTGGTACGGAGCGGCGTCAGGATTGTGCTGAGTAGGTCTATCTCAAGGCAAGTGCTTATTCATACAAAAGGTCTGCAGCCTGCAGTGCCCTCCAAACCACGCAGAACTCCCAGAGGCGAGGCAGCCGCCCCCCCCTCAATGACAGCTTAATGACCCGCAGTCACAACAGAACAAGATCCACACCGACTGGCCCCAAAGGTGAGACGGCGACTTCATCGCCGACAGTCACGAGCAACACCAGCCTTGAGTGTTTCCTGCCCGGGGGGGGGGGGGGGGGGGGGGNNNNCACCCAATCCAAAAAGGACAGCGCCTCGCAAATACCGGGTCAAACGCGGTGGCAGGGGGAGGAGACGCTGCCGAAGGTGATGATAAATTCAGGTTCGGGGGTTGTGAAAACCTCACCCTTCAAAACAAACGTTACGACTATCTCTGGGCCAGGTCCCGCAGCAGCAAAGGCCATTTAAAAAGACCGTAAAGGCAAAGGAATGTCGGGGATGCAAGTTGGTTATGGTAAGTAGCTTTAAATGTGTCCCGGTAATGTCCCAAAAACAAAAACATAAAAAGCCCCAGAACAGGAAATTCAGCAATGTACTCTCAGTTCTGCATTCTGCTACAGTCTTTACTGTCAGAAGGACCCTCGCACAGAGACACTTACAGACGCAGGAACGGGAATAATGTGAATCCCCTGTATCAGGACTAGGTGTGAAGCCACTGAACGGATTTGACAGGGAAATTGAGGGAACTCTGTGCAGCCTGGTGGGGGTGGCAAATGGAAATGAACAACAAACAAAAAAAATAAATAAAACACATGTGCAGGTGTGAACATCTTGGTGAGGTGCCAAGAGACTGGGGTGGGGGGGGGGGGTGAGGAGCACAAAACAGGGGTGGTTTAACAATTAGGCCGTGTGTTTTGTTGAGACATATGCCAGGTCCGGGCCTGTTGGTAGATGCTGCCACCGCGATCAAAGCAGAGACGGGAGCCCGAGTGGAACAACATTCACAGCCCAGGACAGCGGGAAACACAGGCAGGAAGAGGAAAGAGCCCAGGGCTTACAGCCACCCTGAGTGAAGGCTCTGAATAAACCAGTGTGGGGGGGGTGTTCTCAGCACATTGTACTCCAACGTCGTAAATCAGTGGAGTTAATAGTGTCGTTGTACACAACTTCAACCACAGATTTGAACCCACTGAAATTTCTTTCTACAATTAAAAACTGGCACTGTACAGATTTTGGGATTAAAGCTGCCTACCATTTAAAACGAACGTTTCGCTGCAACTACAGGGGCGCCAATTTATCTCCCGTCCGAATGCGAACACCACTAATGAGTGTAAACGCTGAGCAGCAGAGTACATAAAAGGCTGCCATCTGAACGGGCGCCTGTTCGAGGCCCGAGACGGCCACAGCCACGCCGGCCTCAACCCACCAGCCAATCGGAGTCGTCCTCTGGGCTGCCTGTGTGTCTGCGTCTGGGGGCACGTGTCAAGCTGGCCCTGTGTTGGACAAAAGGAGCTTCCTGCACGTAGAGCTAGCCGTCCTCAAAAGGGGACACCGAAAACCCCAGACCCCAGATCTGCAACTCCTGATGGGGATGCGTTAAGCTGCCAGTAGACAACCGAATGCTTTACCAATACAACTCAATCAAGTCTTTTCTACTGATCCTTCCAGAGGATATAAAAAAATAAGAAAAAAGCTCAACACATTAAAGCAGGGAGCCGAGAGGGAACAAAAACCTGGACTGTCTGTGAGTCCCCAAGGACCGGACTGGGAAACATAGCCTGTTGTGTGTACATCCTACCTTTGTGTGTCTTCTCAGCAGAGGCAGAAAGTCCAGAAATTAAAAATCCAGGCCGATTTTGTCTCATGCAACTGGGTGAGTATAGAGTTACATTCACATGCGATTCAAACGGTTGGTTGAAACAAAATCTCACATTTTTTATTTTCTGGACTTGAAATTCCCCCCCCTGCTTGTCAGTAAACGATCCTTTGTGTGTTTTTATGGGTGGAGGTGTTTGTAGTGAAAACACTGCAAAGGAGAAAACGAACAGCACAAAGGAAAGATAACGCCCAGGGCAACAGCCATGCAGGAGGTGAGAGCGCTGCTGCCCCCCCCCCCCCCAAAAAAATTGTCTGACTATTTAGTTTGGAAGAAGTGTGTGTGTTCAGGGCTGTAGAGAGGTAAGGAGTGTGTTTGCCGATTACAGTGCGTTTGCCGCACCCAATACACGACAAACGATCTCCGGGATGAAAACCGTCTAGCTGTGCGGCAGGTCATACCTCCAATTTTCCAGTGGCTGAAGTGCCTGCCATCAACCCCCAAATTTTCCCCTCCATACCCAGGACAAAGCAAAAGCAGGTTAAGGGTTTTCTCAAGGGTCCAATGGAGTAGGATCACTCCTGGCATTCACGGGACTCGAACCAGCAACCTTCCGATTGCTGGCACAGATCCAAAGCCTCAGAGCCACCACTCTACCCTGAAGAGCTGTAGGACCCCCCCCCCAGGCAGTTACCTGTCGCTGTGCGGTCATTGGCTCGACGACGCCCCGACGACGCCCCATCTGCACATCATGCAACATGGGGACAGCCAGGAGAATGGCTCCTCCAAACCACAGCCAGTTTATTTCAGCTACAAATCAAAATATCCACTGAATACAGGACAGGAAGTCAGCCAGTGATACTGACCAGGGTCACATCAACACCCACGCACACAGACAAAATGGGCGGGACTTTGAGTCTCCGATGGTCAAAGGGCGCAGCATCGCATACAAACCAGGCAGAGCCTTGGAATCACAGGAAAACAAAAACTAAACCCTCAATTTGTTCGAATTTGTTGAATCCGTGGCAGGAATGATATACTGGGCTGTCTGCAGAGCCATTATTCTTAGCAATGCAACACTGATGCAATAAGATGTACTTTTGGAAAAGAAAAAAAAAAAAACACTATAACAAACAGGGACGAGACCAAGTTTCCAGTGAGGCTTAACTGTGACTGGTGCCAGACCACAATGCAGTGGTACTAAAGACCCTCGCAATTTCTCCACTATGGATATAAAATCTCCTCCCTGCAAAAGAAGATACTGATTTATTTGTTATCCTAACAATCACTACTAGTCTTGAGTTTAATAAATCAAGGAGAGTGCACAACATATGGGGCTTGCTAGAATAAAGACGGAGTGAGAGGCGAAAAGGTGAAAACCAAGATTTTAAAAGGAGAGAAATGACTGGTCAAACTGGCTAATTAAAAATGAGAAGGCTTCCCCTTTAATAAAAAGCTATGCTCACCAAAAACATGCATGAGTGCAGCCGTTGGAGAGAAGAGCCATCTACAAACCTTCTGCTGACGTGATCCGATCACATCAGTCACCACACAGGGGGTTCACTAATAAATTGCTGTTTTTTGTGCTATATTTAAATGCACAAAAGCATAGAGGACAGCTAATAATCCCTACTCATCATATGCTTCATGCCAAAGAAAAGATGAGCATTAAATGCAAATGGAGGGGGGTAGGATGATCATTCTTGCATACACAGTGTTGTTAGTACTAGTTACACACTTGACGAGAACTGCATTTCCCAGCACAGTACCGGCCGCAGCAGTAAGGGGGCGACGTGGAGCGGGAAAAGACAGACCCCCGTTCTTCTCTCTTCCGGAGGCACAGGGACAGAATGCGGTTAATGCATTGCTGTAGCCTGTTTCACCCCCAAACCTTGTTAAAAATGCCAATGACAGCCTACAATTGTCTGAATGTAGCAGAAGATTTGCAACCCCCCCCAACAGTTAAGGATGATCTAGACTGCCCCCCCGCCACTGCCTCAACTGCAGTTCTACCACGCCCCTCCCTCGCAAAACCACATCTACCCACTCCCTAAAAGCACGTCTGGCCCGGCCAACAAAGGGCGCCTGTTGAGTACAGAGGGTGGAAGAGGAGGGTCCTTATGGCAATTCCCCCAGGGGCAGCAGCACGTCTACATCAGCGGAGGGGGTTCCTGACTCCGCAGCTGTTCCAACTCACAACTGGATGCACAGGAGAGTGCGGGGCTCTTAAAGGGCCAGTGCGGTACAACGTCGATCGAGCGTGGTGAGAAAACTCGCATCCTTCCTGCTCTGACACCTTTGATGAGATTGGGATGACATTAGGTGGGATTAGCCAAAAGTTGCTCTAATGACATTTGGATGCCTAAGTTCCAAAATAGGCGGCCTCATGCACTGAAAAGTCAATAACTCTCAGCCATCATCATGTAAAAAGGTCATCGATTCAAAAATCACCAACACAGACAATGCTGTGTTTCTTTAAGCAATCAGTTAAGAAGTGAACCACCCATAATGACCCCAGTGCCACACCTGAAAACAGGCCTTGACTCAAGGTTCAAACGTCATCACCAAGAACACGGTATCCGAGAAAGGCCAAAAGACATTGTTCTGAAGGGTTACACAGCCTGTCTCTGAAAATGGCAGGAATTAACCAGAGCCTTTAATTGAATATGGCTGTTATAGGAAAAAGCCAGGAGATTCATTATTAAGACCAATAATCCCCAGCCAGACCCCCTAGACCCTGACTAGATTCAGTGTTTAGAAGGTGAATGGATCCACATATTTCAAATGTTGTACCTGCAATCCCATCAAATGAGGCACATAACCTGGGTAGCATCTAGCAGGTCTACAGACCTTGCTTCATGCATGGGGCATTTCCCAAATGCACCATTTCTCCATTTCATTGGGCTACTCCAGAATGAACAATAGCTTCCTTGTACTGCAGCAGAAGCAACAGTTCAATGACGGGACCAAGCAGACTCACAGAAAAGAATGGTCCAACAGCAGCTCATCTGCAAGATAGGAATTACCTGCAGGCATGTGGTCCACGAGATCTTCGCTCCTCCAGCTCAGTAGAGCTTTAAAAAAATAAATGCATCTGCGAGTCTGGACTTTGAAGAAGAACTCCACCCGGCTGTGATGAAATGCTTCCACATCTATAATCAAGAAGGAGGAAAAAATACCACAGAAATATAAGCAATTGTACTCGCATGTTCTGACAGGGACTAAACTGCATACTAAAAGGCAGCAGATATTACAAAGTTCACACAATTTAACAGGCTAGCAGCGAGTGAAACGCGGCTGCTAGTCAAATCGAGCACATAGCTCATCAGGTTTCACTATCCATCACCAAACTGTAGCTAAGGACTTATTTGGTGAAACACCGACTCAACACATAGGGAAGCTTACAGCAGTTTTTTTGGGTTTTTCCAACAAGCACTCTAAGAAAAAATGGACCAAAGGCAGACAGACTTGCAAAAAAAAAAACAAAAAAAACAGGGCACTAACTAATGTATAAAGGCCGACATATTTCATTATAGTGGTGCTGTGGCTCTGAAGTCACCTGAGCAAGTCGCACCACAGTCCCGGCAGGGGAATGCAGTCGCGGTGCGGCAGTCGCGGTTAGACGCGGTTTGACAGGTCAGTCACCCTGCGAGCAAATCCAGCACGCCGCCCCTGCACAGCATGCTCACCTGGCCCTGGGCGTGTGGTCCCACCGGTTCACATTAAGAATGAGCTGTTTCCACAACACTCTCTCTGCTGTGATAACAGTGACTGTCCGGTAATACAGGATGAGAGTTTCATCAGTCTCACTCAGACTGCTTAAGTTTGATCCAGTTTTTCTAAGCATGAGACCTTCCTGACTACAGCAAACACGCTGGTTTACAGACAGATACTCGGTTTGGAGCCCGCTATCGCAAAATCGCATAGGCACCGACCAGGGAAGCTTTCAACCCCTACACCATCATCTACAGCAGTGGGTCACAACCCAGTCCACAGGGACTCCCAGACAGGCCACAAATTCTCTCCCTCCCAGCTCCCAACACATCTGAACCAGGCATTCAGCATGTATGATTGGCCGGGAGCAGGGAGGGAGCAAGAACGTGGACTGTCTGGAGGTCCACACAGACTGGGTTGAGAAAACACAGGCGTACAGCGGATACGAAAGGGCAAAGTGATGCACATCCATTACGCTCCGCTGCAGAAGACTGACCTCCTTTGCACTGGAGGGAAACTTTTCCCATCTTATCGTCTTGCTATAAGCACAAACAAGCAATCAAACACACATTTTAGGAAGGGGGGGGGGGGGTGCAGAGGCTGCTGTCTTAATTTTACTAAGGATGAGTAACAGGTCGATGAATCACAGTTAAATGAATCACATAAATAAAATCTGAATTAATCACAGACAAGAAGCGAGGCCATCTGCCATGATTCCTTGAAAAGCGGTTGATGTCCAAGGCAGCGAACCTGGCCTGATTGTAGAGAGAATGTTTACCTCCTTACTGCGCGGACAGTAACAGATGCACTGCTTCACTCCCGTGTAAAACTCAGCATCTCCATTCAAACCATGCACCGCCTACATAATCACCAGCCTGCCTGTTAATTTAATAAATAAAGCGCTTCAAACAAAAGCCCTTCACCTTCACAGTCCATCATCTTTTGAAAATCACAAGCTAAAGTGACACAGCAAGATATTAATCTTTCTGAGCTGTCAATTATTTTTCTGCAGGCTTTTCTGACTGCCCATAAAAAGGGATGCGCACATCTGTAGGACGGAGGAAGAATCCCCCTAATTAATGAGAGTCATTTATTACAGCAGGTGGGGGCAGGATCTGGGGTGGGGCGCATTCATCAAAACCCCGCCTCTTTATGCACAATAACCACCAAACACTCACAATGCCCTTTGTGCCCCAGAGAGTCACCACATGCTGGACAGCAGGTCTACTGCAGACAAGCTCCAACAGGAGCCACGAAGACATACATCTGGTCCCTTTCTGAAATCTGAGGGCAGAGAAGGAGCGGCACCACCCAGGCACGGAGCCCGTCCCCACAGACAGCGGGGTGCCGGCCAAGGGGACGCAACACGTGCCAGTCATACGCCCGCCCCAGCGCCAACAGCGACTTCCTGCACAGGAAGTTCCTCAACACTGGAGCTGAGCTCACCTGCTTTTTATAGAAAAGCTCAATTTCAAAACGACAACGCTTTTCTTACGGCATCAAAAGGAAGCATAATATAACCCAGCAATAAAGTTCAAAACCGACAGCACTGTGTTTAGCTACTTGTTCAATTTACACACTCAAGTCCCAAGAGACACACTTTGGACACATTTTCCCTCGTATAAAGCAATTCCACGGAAACGTGGAGAAATGGGGCCCCGTCTTGCTTTAAGGAATGTGACGAGCACAGATATTACCTACGGCAGATAAATCACAAGCAGGTGTCCTTATATGGAGAAAAACGCGTATAAGGAGACTGAAAGATTCAAGTTTCCTGACGGTGCTTGAGAATTAACGACTCGGGGCTCAGGAGCTGCTTCGAGCCAAGAACAGCCATAAGACTCTCCTCTCTTGTACCTTTTCACATCAACATGTAGGCAAAGTTTTCTGGTACAAATGATCCTGACCGGTATGACATGAAGGTGCAAGCTTAGCATGAAAGTTTGTCACGACAAAAGAAACCCTCAAGCCGCAGAGCGGGCTTCCCTATTCAGGCCACCAGGGGACTTGCTCAAGGACAGAATACCCACAGGGAAACTGAATCACACATGCACCCCCCCCCCCTTTACTACCAGGACAGGTTAAGCACATGAGACCTGGGAGACACCATACGATTATATCTGAACTGGAGGTAAAGTGATCTGACTGAACCTTTACAAGTCCTAATCTTCAAAAGAATGCAAAATTTTCCAAAGTAAATGGTGCTACATCTGCCAATCTGTTCAATTCACCAACCAAGATATGTTGTATCAGTTCAGCCCACTGGCACCAGGACATATCAGAAGTGACTGGTAAGTCAGCTGGAAGAAAATAGTAACATCCAGCGGCATCTGGGGTCATGTGAGGAGAGCTGCCACATGGTTATTCCAGGAAAAGCATCTAGAAACCTCAAAATCACGTGTAAATTCTGCACCTCCATAGTTAAAGGAGAAACCCGAAATGAACAAGATGTATTTGACGCATTTTACTCCCTTTACATCGACCCAAAAGAGCCAAAGAGCAAAACCCCTGCAAGCCAAGAACAACAAACTCTTCCCGGTGATGTTCTGTAGCCTCACAAAACATCCCAAAAAGCACCACTTATTCCAGACACATTCCCGGATATTAAACCACACCTGCGGCAAGCAGGAGGCACCCGTACCACAGACAGCCGAAAGGTCACATCCTGTCACTGCAGCTCACTTATGCCACTGCCCAACGGAGCTCATCTGGAACTAAGTTTCCCGGAGGAGCCTTCCCGAGGGATTAATAAAGTACTATCTATCTATCTATCTCATTTATCAATCAGACTAAGGATTTAAATGCCTCATAGCATGATGCATTCCTCAGTTTTTAAGTGCAAACTACATGCTCAGTCTTATACTTGCTAGAAATGACACTGACAGGTTGTAAACATTACACTACATTCATGGAGGGAGTATGAAATCACGGGGTCCTGAGCACAAACCTTTCCAGTCCACTGCCCCCCCCCCCCCCGGAAGATTTCATTTGAAATGGTCGCAGACTATTTTCGCAGACATGGAACAAGGCCCCCAAAACCCACATTCTAAGTTCACAAGTGTACCAATCCGCGAAGCTCTAATGACTAGCGCTACATAGTGACTAGAGGAATTCAGCCAAAATTGAATGCTGAAGCCATTCAGAAATGGGGGACAGGGCTCAAGCACCCCCCCCCCCAGCAACTGAAGGGGCCCCTAAAACCACAGCTGGCCAAAACCAGTGTAGCATCTAAAACAGCCCTGGGTCTCATTAAAAGACTAGCACTGCCATAGGTACAAGATGCCTTAATCTAAAAATGGCAACGGACTGCCTGCATAAGGTGCTCGTGTCCCCAGTAAGGCGTAATACACCCATGAATGCCCCCCACAGCTGACTGATAGGACTATGACAAATGCTGTGCTGTCCCATTTCCATAAAGCAAGCAATTCCATTCAAGCAGGACATCCTTTTGTGGAGATACAGCCAAGGATTACACAGCAGTTAATAAGGGAGATTCATGCTAAGAACAGTGAACCAACAGGAGTCAGGAAGGGGTCGGTCTCGCACTGGGACACTTATTAGTTTTAACTCAGGGGGCCTTGCATGAAACTGCACGCCCAGATCTCTCCAGAGCACCCCACCATGGCCCTCAGTGCCTCCTGTCCAAACTCCACACCCCCATTAGGGAAGTAAATCACTTCAACACAGTGGGGAAAAGGGCACAGAGCTCTGGGGCGGGAGGCGTCCCCTCAAAATGCCAACATCACTGAAATGGTGCACATTCCTTAGAGAAAAGAGGTCAACAGGCCCACAAAAGTGTATTTGCTGGTTGAAAGCGATAGAGTGAACAAATTGATATCAAGGTTAACAGCGTTACCTTTAATCCCCCTTGGCCCAAAACACCACCATGAGTAATACTGGGGACCAACATCATACCAAAATACACCCCCACCCCAACAAAACAAGTGACATTTAGTCCTCTTCGTGTGCTTAACGGGAACTTGACCACCACACGCGGTACAATCACTCCAACAATCATCCCATAACTTTGCCTACAATCTCATGTTTCTATTTAGGACGCTAAATTTACACCCCCAGTATTTAAAACTAATCATAAACATAACACCGCAGCCGAATATTTTACGTTTGACGTTTCAGCAAATTAGTCGCGCGTTGTCAGATTTATGAAGCCCGAAGAGCTGCACCGCGAAATTATGAGACTCAAAAAGGTGGGAACCGAAAGTAACAGCTGGCCCAGATTTAAGGCATTTTCTCTCCTCATTTGAAGACACAACAGGTTTTTCTTCATTAAAAATACCCCATTTATGGCCCTACAGAGATAACAACAGATGTTTTTCCAGCACGGGAACTTAACGTTTCTATTCATATTTCCCCCTGTGCCGTGATCAATGCTGCGCATTAACTGCCAGTCAAGGTCCCACGTGCTTAATATGCAATTATTTCTGCTCACCGCTGGTTCAATGATAATGGCCACACGATGCGTCTCCGTCCTGTGCATTTTATAGCTAAGAAATTGTGACCCCACTGTCACAATGGCTTACCACTTACGTGAAGTATTTCACCTGCATACTGCGTTATAGTTTCATATATGTAATTTTGTATTTTTAATTTAGACGCTTGTCTCAAGTCCAACTAAGGGTAAAGATTTCGGCTTTCAGAGCAACTCTCCACAGATGGTCCCAGATTTCGCTGCATTGTGAACGAAACGTGATATTGCGGATATAATCTCCAGGGTGCCTTAAGTCCCCCCTCCGGCAGGCAGCATTTAGCGCACCGGGGGGCTCATTCCAGCTGCGCATGCAATCAACGTGCAGTCTATACGTCGTGTTAGGGACCGGGCAAACAATAACTCTTTCCGCGGTAGAAAACGCCTAAAAGAGTCTTAATAGCGGCCGGACAACTTTACCTTGTTCAGGGAGTCTCTAGAAGAAAAACCTCTTTACTATTACTCACTTCACAGGTCTCCACATGTAATCAAACAACGGTCATCATATTTGCCGCAAATTAAAGTAAACTGAGATTGTTCATCCACACCTCTTTCTATACCTTTCATATAGTTCCAAGACTACATGGGCTTATTAATTCTAAAAGTTTTCTCCGCGAAAGTTAAAGGATAATATGCCCGTACCTTGGGCACCGCGACGCGATTTTTACGGAGGACGATGGGCGTCATGTTCTGGAAATAAAAACTCATCTGTTTTTTTCCCCGTAACGGGGATCGTGGCAATTCCTTAAGAACCAAAAGGACACGGCGTTCCGAAGTGTAGATAAACAAGAAAAAAAGTTCACATTTTGGGGGAATTTGGAGACAACACAGTACCTAAAAGTGCCACAAAGATTACTCACTTTAGATACGAGCCATAGTTTTTAGCAAAGAATAGAGGACAAAGAATAGAGGAGAAACTTTCGCAAAAGACCTCAAACAAGAGTCCAAGAGACCCATGGTAAAATATTTCTCCAATCGTGTCCTTTTTCGGTGTATAACCGTCACAAGCTTGTGCCATTTATAAATAATTCCACACGTATTTATTTTCTAATAAATAATAAACTCGGCTGATGAAGATCCGGGACGCTGAGATGTCCCTTAAATACGCCTCGGGACTAAACTACACCCATTCAATAATATAAACGGCAATAGTCGCATCAAAATAATAAGTGATCACAGAATACTACCACGCAAATTGCATTTTGTACCGTTATCAAGCTACAAAGTATATTGCACATTAAGTGTTACTTGCCACGTTTTAAACAAAGTGGCACGTTGTAGAGGGGGTGGGAAAAGTTGACAAATCTAGTCAGACACGATATGGTAAGGAAACCACTCAATATTCACTGAATCAACAAGAATCCGGTTCGATTCCAGGAACTTTCACAAATATTAATAATGAAACCTTTCTAATTCCTAATGATGTTTGACAAGAGTAGCAACATGTAAGCTAACTTAAAAAGACCGACTCACACTAACACCCAAACATAGGTCGGTCCTGATAGTTAACAGCAAATTTCCTTTTAACTCCATTACGGTAAACTGCAAATGAGTCTCGACACATTAACAGCTTCTGGCCAGAAGTAAACAACCGAGGTAGCGGAGATCAGCCAAGCGCGTATTATTGCTTTGTCTCCCATTGGTCTGATATTGAAAAGCACGACGATTCCCAGTTTTCCTGCGATCAAACTCGGGGAAAAAAAGGTGCAAATCAAACTTACCAGATTCCTAACTATCCTCAAACTGTAATACGCCGGAGAATAGTACTAAAAAGTACGAAGTCGTGCATGCCCGACCACTGCTTAAAGTCACTTTACTGCAAACTCCTCTAAGTTGCAACTCTCCGCACTGTGCAGCTGGTCCAGCCCCGCCGAGGGTGATCTGAAGACCACGCCTCCGCCCGACGGACACCACCAAGGCTGAGCCCAAACCACACCTCCGTGTGACAGACCCAGTGCCGCCAGCCAGTCTGTTAGCAATGCGCATAATATTAGAATATGCAACATATTATCATTGTATTATTATATTGCAATGTAAGAGTCCATTGCACTATATATTATAATGGGTAATGCATCAGAGTTTAAAATAGTTATGGCAGACTAGTCACGGTTTAGACCCACTGAATTTCTACAGCGGATTCTGTACTGAATTTCCATTCAGAGTTATAAGATTTATACCCTCTCGGCTAAACCAGCGCATTCAAGACTGGTGTTGTTCAGAATAGTTTATTGAGAACGTAGGCAGATATATTTCACAATATAGGGTGGAGGGATGAGTTTGTCTCTGACTTGAAGAAAGCCTCAAAGCAATAAGCAGCTTCAGAATCAAAATAGGGCACGAGATCATTGCTCATTACCGCTGAACTGAGAGTTCAGTGCTTAGTGACACGATCACTGTGCGGGTCTTAAACTAAAAATAAGAGCAGGGATCTATCAAATGAAAAAAGCGTTTACAAATTGTCGTACAAAACTATTGAGACATTATTATTATTTATTATTATTGGTAGTAGTAGTATTACAGACAAGCTTAAAATGCTTCCCATGATTTCCAAACGAGGGCATAAACATTACAAAGTAGCAAATACATTTTTTTTTGTTAACCACGAAGAGACAAAAACAACTATAGACTGGCGTCCTGACACTGAACCTCATCAAAATCTTGTCATTTTTACAAAATGGTGACCATATGTGTACAAGATGTTTACCTAGCGAGTTTTCTTGTTTTGTCCTTTAACTTACCAAAATACACAGCGCTATCAAGAATTTTATGATCCTAGACGTCGTTACATGCCGTACATCGCAATAACATATCATCACTTTAGTTTTATATGTAGTATTATATTCCTTACTTTTTCTGTCTAGGGAGCCAAAAACTAATACATACATAAGTGATTTTTATGTATACATTCTACTAAAACAGATATGTTACTTCTCACCATATTCTCAGAGAATAGTTTACCGGTGTAAACCGCTGATTGTAGTCTCTGTCCGGTTATGGTTTGGTTACCAGTAGGGGGTGTATGTCTGGTTTCAGTTATTTTTAACTGACGATGACAAATATCCCGGCCCCTCCCCCAACCACACTGCCTGACGTGATGCCGCCGTGGTCATGGCAGGGACAGCTAATGGGCCAGCATGCCCCGTGACACTGGGGCTATTTCACCAGTGGCTGTCAATCCCCCTGCTTAAAGGCGCCACCAAATGACTTGACACTGCCCTTGGAGCGACTGGAGGGTTTTGCATTGTGCCAATGGATTAATCTGACATAATAGCTACGCTAATAGGGTCGTCATGGTAATTGTGGCTAGACAGATCCCCCCCTCACAACCCCCAAAGCTCCCTGGCAGTCATTGTACAGTATGATCATGCTATTAAGGATCTCTGCTACCCTCCGCATTCATAGGCTCATTTTGCCCCAGTAATAGGGCACGGTAATTTGTCATATGGCCTATAATAGGGCACATCACAGCCATTCGCGGCGCAGGCCCCTGTGCTAACCAACGGGGGCCCTGGGGCAGATTGGCATCCCCCCTCATCTGTGAGGCCTGAGGGCAAACCTTCAGAGTCAACCCCCCCCCCAACCTACAGGCTTGCTCTGAGTCAACATGCATCTCATGCATCAGCTGGCCAATATCTTAACACTCCATCATAACTGCAGCCTATTTCATTCTGTCTCCTGCATCTACGGGGCTCTGTAAACATGTACAGCTAAAAAAAGATTTCAGAAGCACAAAAATTAACAAGTGACTCACTATTTCCACCTTAATGGCTGCACACTGAATGCAAATATAAGGCGGTTTGTAAAAGTGGATTTTTGTCACCGCGACACCTGAGTGATTTTGGGAGCCACTCTGCGCCCTCGATGCTGAGCTGCGGCATCCAGCCTGACTTTCTCAGACACGACAGCTCAGCAGAACAGAGAATATCTGTTTCTATCTAGGACCCTGGGGAAAAATATAGAACAGTACACTCACTGATACACAGTATGTGAGTCACTTTCCAGTCTTAATGCTTTTAGTTCATGAGTGTCTCTTAATGAAATAGCAATCTAACATTCGTGTTTTTCTCTATCCGAAGTGTAATGCATTTATATTTTTTGCAGAACTGGGTTTATTTGCACAGAGGAATGCCTTATACGGTAAAAAGCGCCTAAGATCCAACATGCGTTGGCTCTTGTCCAGACTACTAGTAAATGACATTACTCAGTGGTCGTCGTTTAAACAAATACATGAGACCAGTCATTGAACCATCACCAGAACATGGTTAGAGATCTTCTGGTTTGAAAGCTGTACTACTATTCAGCCCAATGTGGTTTGGTCTAGTCCCAGGAAAACAGTTTGACCGCATTTTTTTTTTTTGCTTTGTCCGTTACCACTTGGAGAACATTGCTGGTTTTATGAGCCTATGGTCCCCTCTTTAGTAGCGGTAGGTCCAAAATGCACAGAGATGGAAAAAGAAAATGTGTAGGATAACGGTCAGCTCGATGTGTGGCCGTGAAATGGATACCGTACACGTGCGCGTTGCTGGCTCCTTTGGCTGGCGTTTCCACATTCAGAATCCTTATTGGTCATTTGAGACATTTCATGATATTTAAGCTACGACTATGAATGGTAATAATGTCAAGGGCCAAATATAAAGTATTTGATTTGGGCAAAATGTAGTTTACAATTTTTGACCAGCAGCTTGCCAGAACTTGATTAGAATATAATTTCAGTAATGCGAAAATAAAAAGTTTATAAACAATCTAAAGGCTTCCTTTCACTTTCTTACTGTTAAATGATTATCCTCAAAAATGGAGGCTAGCTTTATGTGAGTGTTAAGTAAACTATGTAACCCATATAAAAAAAAACATTTACACAGATTTGTTAGCCATTAAGGCAGTAGGCTGGATGTACTAAATTCACCATGCTATTGGTAAAACTGTCTGTAATGATTAAACAGATGAAATCTTTTTTATGGTGTTTTCTGGTATGCCATCCACGCCTCTGTTACTATGCAGAATTCACACTAAGCTGCATTTTCATGCTAATATGAAGTCAGTAAACCAAATAAGTGCTAAACCTAACTAAATGAACAGTGTGGCTCACCGATTTCTCTCCCTAATTAATTCCAGGTGTTCCCTGTAACTCCCTAAAGGAAAGCAGTGCCGTTATTTTAAATGAAGGTATAAAATTAGACCCCAGAGTGATAGTGTTTGTTGCACCAGTTCGGTGCACATGTCTCACGCCACCCCCGTAACAGGCAGAAGTGACTAAGCACGTTCGTGCAGTAGTTTTCACTGGGGCACGCCTGTGTGTGTTTACAGGCCCTGGCGCTGGAAGCCATGGCAACAAGCGTCGACCAAGACAAATCTAAGATGCCAAGAGTAGCCGTGTCTATGGGATTCTTCAGATTGCAGCCCTGGCAGGCCTCGCGACCCAAGTGCACCGGCGAAGCTGCGTGTGCATCTGACCTCGTCGCCTTTCATTCTGGTTAATTGCCGAGCGATTTCTGCGGGGACCGTCATTCCGGTGAAACGCGGGAGTCCGCCACTCACCGGTGGCCGGTGATGCCATCAAACTCGAGGAACGGAGAGGGACGTCTGACAGACGGGGGTTCACAAGGTGAAGGGGGAGGGGGCTTGTGTAGGTATGACTGGGGCAGGACATGAAGGCGGCTGGGGG
>JAODKF010000030.1:23679425-23699499 GCA_026779585.1 Mormyrus proboscirostris | reverse complement strand
CCTGGCTGGTCATATATCAGGACCAAGACGCTCATGGCCAGACTCCTGCACCCACAGCCGCCCCCCTCCTTTGTTCCGTGCTGCACAAAAGCCTCAACAGATGGTTGTGTTATTTGCATCACAAGATTCTTTCTGGAAGAGAGAAGTGTCTCGGAATGAGCGTGCCATGGCCAGTCAGTGCTCACTAACATCCCGCGTACATCAGACGGCGGCGTTTCGGTGACTAAACGCTCTCATTCCGCCTGCGTTTCTTTAAATTGCGACAGACTCGAAGCAAGACAAAGATACAGGTTCATATACTGAAGATTAAATTTGAACAGGTTGTTTCTCCTCTAATACTTAGGTGGCATTTTACCTTAATTCTTGTATGTTTTACAGGAGTAAATGCATTTTTAAGAATAATGAGAATTCCCCGTATGCCCTTTTCACGTGTTCTTGTCTTTACAGCAGAAATAGCGCTTGCTAATGATCTGAATGACATCCTTTCGCGTCTCGGCGATTTCTGATGTGTACCCTGTCTAATAACAGAGAGGTTATCAGCTATCCTCACCTGACCTACCTGCAGAAAAGGTTAGGGGCAATAAGGTAAAGAGGTGTCAAGTAGTAAGAACTAGGTTAAGTCTAAAACACAAGTACTACAGTGCTCCAATATTTAAATTTTATATGTATATGAAAACACAGCATATTTGTATAAAAAACTGGATGTGCCCCACAACATTGAAAATATCCTGTTTTACAAAGTTGTGACCCATAAAAACACACATACACAGTAAATCACACCCCATACAATCCTTATACTGTGATGCATGTAAACAAGCATGAGTGGATTTTGTTTATACATTTTTCTCTTGCGAGCCAGAATATTAAATCAAGTTAGGTATTCAGTCTCACCAAGCCTTTTTGTACATTAGTGCGATTATTACCATATGTAAATGTGAATGCAGTCACTGCAGATGAGGTGAGCCAGTGCAGCCTATTGGCTCCTGCGTATTTCCGTGTGTCCTCAGATACAGTCCTCTGACATCCGGCTCTTTAGCTTACGACTGTACTGACCCCTAGTGGGTACTAATGGAACTGCCCCCTGCCATTATTGGTACAGAATTATGTTTTCCTACAGTAGAGTACCCTCGGGTCTTTCCATTGTGGCCCCACCACAGAACCGCTCTGACAATTTGCCTTCATATGTCATGGCCGGCATCCAAGAACGGTTATGAGTTTGTGTAACAGCTATAGCGGACTTGGAAATCTAAAACATTTTGTGGTACCTATAGCTACCGAAGAAAACACAAAGAAAGCTAGATAGTCGGAATGCATGACCGATTTGTGATCATACTTATTAATGTATTAAAACAATCCTATTAAAAAAAAAAAAAAAAAAAATGCCAATGGACTGGAATTTAAACAATGCGATAAAAAAGATTTACTGTTATTAGATAAAATGAATAGTTAATATATTTTATGGACAGTTAAATATGTAAAAATACAATTCTATTTTTAAAAATATCTTTGACCACTGAGAAATGGAAAGGATAATAAAATATTTTCCTGTGGTGGGAACATTTGCCTCAAGAGTCTGCAGAAACGTTCCTCTACACAACTCCATTGTCGAATACAGAATCGTATAACATTGCAGGCCCGAGGAGGGGCACTGATATTCAGCATACATCTCCTTGACTGGTGTATATTATGAAAGATTACCATACACAGCGTAATTCCTGAAACTTTCTCCAAAGGTAGCGGACCGTTTATTTCATGTGGCTGTACATGTTTTGTTTGTGGCTGCGATGCCTTGAAAAGTTGAAATGTAATTTTATGGGATGAAACACAAAAGCTACTGCCAAAGGAGCTGGGCCTGCAATAGTAAACATCAGACGTACTATTGAACAACCTACATTGCTGGGAAGTGCATCGCAAATCACGCTCAGAAATGAACTGAGCAGTGTAACGTGATTTAAACTGAAACAAGAACACGTAAGTTTTGTCTTTGAAGCATCTCTGGTTTAATAAATAAATAATTAAATTTAATTCTACAACAGAGGATGGAAAAAATAACATATGGAGACCGAACAAGAGGTGAGTCAGCGCCTCTGCAGATAAGGATCTGCTACTCTTTGGGTTTCCCTTACATGTTTCTGAAGGTCTCCAAGAAGCCGTGTGAGTTTGGAACAATTGAGGGTAAGTAAGCGACGGATGGCGACAGGCTACGACCACAGGGCCGTCCAGACTTCTGTGGAAAGTGAAGTCACTTGCTGCCATTGTCTAAACTCATTTAATTTTTTCCATTGCTTTCCCCAAACATAAAAAATCCTCTATCACTGTTAAAATAATGCAAAACCAAAAATGCCTTATGTAGCCAAGAAGGAGCAGCATACGGCAGCACTGGGGGAGGCCTAGCACACCGCACAAACTGGGACAGAGCCAAACCAGGGCCAAAAAAGGCCATGACGGTCCGCATACTCTAATCTGGGCAGTCGCGGCTGAGTGGCGGCTATGCAGCATGGATTCTGGGAGACGGCGGCTAAGGGCGAGCGCTTCGTGGGACGTCACGGAGACGGCGGCTAAGGGCGAGCGCTTCGTGGGACGTCACGGAGAATGGCGGCTAAGGGCGAGCGCTTCGTGGGACGTCACGGAGACGGCGGCTAAGGGCGAGCGCTTCGTAGGACGTCACGGAGACGGCGGCTAAGGGCGAGCGCTTCGTGGGACGTCACAGAGACGGCGGAGACGTCACACTGCCAGTAAATCAGCAGACTGACCGAACGCGCAATCCAGGCGTGTTAAGGAGCTACAACTAACGTTCTCACGTCACGGCACCTGTATATCATTTTATTAAATCTGACAAATTACCTTTCATACTGACCTTTGTGTGCAGAGGCCGGGGGGGGGGCAATTACAGTTTCAAACTGTAGTTGGGGAAATAAAATCCTACAGCACTTTTAACAAACAAAATGTTTATTAGCAACTAAAAACAGGATGCACCCAACATTCATTTATACTTATATATATATATTTTTTTTCTTTTTTGTAGTCGTTTCAATCACTGCAATATGATGAACAAATCACAGACATTTATTTTGGGGATAATACAGAACATTTTTAATTTATTAAAATTGTCCTTTCAAAAAAGAAACTGGAGCTCAGTACTGTTCATACTTCATACTTTACTTGCGGTACTTATGTTTATGCTTAAAAAGACAGAGAGCATAAAACACCACGGAGGCATTTCAGATTCCGACAGCAGCGCTTAAAAGGAGTCAGACAATACGGGCGATACAGCGACTGCTATGTTCAAGTATTCCGCAAATCGGCAGTCAATCCATCAGAAACAGCCGGGATTCCTTAAACTCTTCCATAGGAAGGTCACAGCCTTTTTTTTTTCATCCGTGTGCAGTTAAAAACGTTTTGGCAAGCACTTCATGGAAAAAAAAATCACCTAATTGAAACCGTGGGGTGGCTTTTGTTAAAACTAAAAAATAAAAATAGAAATTACCTGCCGCTGGATCCTCTAGCAAGCCATCTATAAGTAAGTTGTACAACGTTATGAGAAAGATGAACACATTTGTTAGGTATCTGTGTCAGACGGCAAGTGGGATATTAACAAGTCCAGTCAGCCACTTAAATGAGTACAGAGATGACAACTTTACAAAATGGTCTTTACCTACTGAGTGATGATTATGTCCCCTCAGTCTCTGTGCTCTCTACCACTGGCTGTTTCTCAGCTTGCTGCTTCGGCTCGCTCTGTTCACTGTCTACATCCACATGGGCGGTCTGCTGCTCGGGGGGGTCTGGTTCGTTGGGGGCTTTCTCTGGGACGGCCTGTGACGGCGCCGCTGCGTGCTCCGGTGGGGGCACCGCCTCAGTCTTCCCGCCGTTCACCCACAGCTGTTTGGCAGTCTCCGGCCCAGATGGTGTGGCAGAAAGGGATGCCGCGGGTGCCCAGGTCTCACCATCGCGGTCCCGGGGCCGCTCGCGGTCCCGCTCACGATCCCGATCCCGGTCACGGTTTCTGTCACGCCCACGGTCGCGGTCATGCTCCCTCTCTCTGTCTCGCTCGCGGCTCAGCCGACCCCCATTGACATCTCTGCGGAAGTCAAAGTCCCGGTCGTCACGGTCCCTCTGCCGCTCCCAGGGCCTGCGGCGGTCATCAAAGTCCTGGTGCACATCGGGCTCGAAAGCTGCTCCGCCACGATTCCAGCCAGGCCCCCCTCCTCCTCCTCCTCCTCGGCTCTCAAAGCGGTTGGTGAAGGTGGCGCCCCCGTTTGGCCGCTCCTCCTGAAAACCTCGGGGGCCCCCAGCTGGCGGTCCTCGCAGGTCTCGTTCATCAAAGTCCCCCCTGGGAGGACCCCAGCGGCTGTCGGGTCTGAAGGCACCTAGGGGCTCCCTCCTGCCCATTCCAGCCTCTCTGCCTTCCCCCGGCGGCCGGCGCAATGTGTCCCGGGGCTCTAGCAATGGTGCTCTTCCTGTTCCCTCCCTGGGCTCCGCTGGGGTTCGGGGTGGGCCAGTAGGCTGCTTTTCTGGAGGAGGAAAGCGGTAGTCCTGGTCTCCCTCCTGCTGGGCACGTTCTGCACCACGAGGGGCCTCATCTTCAGGCTTTGCCAGGCTGTCGCCGGGCTGACTCGACGGCCTCCCAAAGGAGCCCTCGGCCCGATTGAAGGGGTCGACGTGGGGGAAGGGAGCACGGGATGGGGGCTGCTGCTGTGGGCCGGGTTCCAGGGTTGGGCCGGACCCCACACCACTGGCTTGAGGTGTCACTCCTGGTTGCATGAGGATGGGGAACCTGCTTCCGGTTCCAGCCCCGGCTCCCTGGAGTAACCCAGGACGGAGGTCGAGGGGCAGCAGTCCAGGCATCCTCTGGCTGGCCAGGCCCGCCTGGTGCAGGGGGTGGCTCAGGGAGGCCGAGGGGTGCATGCCCAGGAGACCCATGCCGCTCCGCATGGTCTGCATCCCTGCACAAGAAAACAGAAACTAAGTTGTCCTCAATTCCTAAAGCAGATGTGAGAACTGACGTGAATTGAGGGTCCCAGTGAGCTGTCATTCACTCACTGCTCTTCCCCTCACCACCCCTGCCAAGGCCCCGTGTGCCGCGCATTCGGATTCCCTCGACGCCTACCCTGCAGCGCTATGTCCACAGCGGCATCCCTCCCGTCCACCGTCTGCGCGGGCTTCTCGCTTGCCGTCGGCTGAGGGGGCACTGCCACGGGGTTGAAGACTCCAGAGCCCGGGACGGCTGGGGGGATGAAGCTGCCTGGGATGCTGCTGACGGGTGGAATCATGGCCCCGAAGGGCGAGTCCTTGGCGTTCTCCTGTGTGGCTGACATGGAAGGCTGGACCAGAGCTGAAACGTGGATGATGGGGAGAGATGTGAGACGACCATCTAACAGAGTCAGAAAACGACAATCTTCTTGAAGCAAATAAGCTGTTATTTTGAGAGGCATCTGGCCGGCGGAGGGGCCTTAGGAGCACATGTGCCACTCTCAAGCCCCAATATGTCATTCCTGAAGACGTTACGATAGGATCTATTGTTTAGGTTTCTCTACTGTCATTCTTTAAATGTGTGTGAGGTGTGGCTTGATTTAGAAATTATTACATCTTAATGTACATGTGTCAAACAGCTCGTCTAAAGAAGGATAACATGTCTTTACCTTAAAGTACATGCGAGCATTTGTAGGTAATGTAAAAAGATCTCATATTATTGGTCTGGACGCTTATAGAGGAAACGCGCTCTCAAGCCCCTCCTGCAGACATGTGCTTGCGGCGCCACATAAGAAACACGGCACAGCTGAGAGGAACTTGTGCCGCTTCAAGAAACTCACACGTGGGGACAGATGGGATCCCGGGTCCCACCGTCGTCTGGGGAACCACAGGCGGTGGCATGAAACCTGAGTAGCAAAAAAGGCACCCAGGAATGAATGAGCACCGAGCGAAAAAAGCAGAGAAACAGCCACTGGGTCACACGGTTTTCCCGTCGTCCTCACCAGGTGGGGGCTGCGAGGTGTTGAACCCTGCTCTCAGGAATGGAGGGGGTGGGCCAAAGCCTGGAGGGGGCATCGCCATTGAGACCGGGAAGGAGGGGGGCACCAGACCCACTGCAGGGACACCCTGCGCTACTGGAATCTGAAAAAGGGTATTTGCACAGTTTAATACAAAACAAGGCACTGAATATACAACAAGCAGCGAGACTAAGAGATTAACGTGACATCACAGTGCAAATCAGTGGACAAACCAGAACATGGGTGGAAGGAACCACAACCTCATGTTTAACTGGAGACGCCAAAGTGCTGGAAGGGCCACAGATTTCAATTTCAAATATTAACTTGTATTTTAAACGAGCTTCTGACCTGAAAAGATTATGTTTGTGTTTCCTGCATTTCCTATAGGCTTCACTTCATTTCCCATGATAACCAAACCAGACCAGACGAGGAGGGGCTCACCTGCACAGGCATCATGGCGACAGGCTGCGAGAAGGCCTCAGTCTGCTGGCTGCTGCCGGAGCTGCCAGGGTCGGCGCTCACCGCGGCTTGGCTGGTGGACTCCTTGACCGGCTCTGCGTTGCGGGCCGCCTCCCACTCTGAAACAGGCCGACAGCCCAAGTCTGTTACCACACATGTATACAGACCGCTTTCCTCATGCACAAACGCATGATGATGTACCCAAGTTCACACTCTGACAAGTGTACGGACACCATGCCACTGAGACACCGGGATGTCACCAGCGAGCCCCCTGCAGTAGTAACGTTGGGGCGGGCCTCAGTCGAGCCTCACCGCTGTTGACGGTCTCCTGGTCGATGATGCCGCCCTCGGCGAAGCCGTCCAGGTCGTCGAGCTTCACTTTCTCCCAGGGGATGTAGGTCACGCCCAGGTCCACATCCCAGAACTGCTTGTACTCCTGCTTCACCCCTTTGTTCAGAGCCCAGGCGATCTGCATGTGTGGGGAGATGTTCAGCTGAAGAACCTTCTTTACCATCTCCGATTCTGGACTTAAACCAAAATCTCGACATGGAAACGTTTTTCCTTTGTAATACTGCGAAGCTTGATTTGCTAACGTGAAACTATAAAAGGAAATATCACAAATGAAAATGGAATGAGTCACAATTAAACAACTGCAGGGAAGTGGGAGGTTTGTTAAGAAAGATCGCAGTCTCATTAAAATATCTCATTAGGCAGCGTTTCGTTCAAATCTACTCCCACGCCCCACAACCTTGATGACTTTGGAGCCGATCTTGTAGGAGCCGGTGCTGAGCTTCTGTCGTGCACGGAAAGCGTCCTGCCTGTGGACCATGCAGATGTAGGCGCAGCCTCTGGGGGGAATCATCTGGAAGAAGCCATGAAGCACAATGGGGGAGGCTCAATTTTAGTTGCTCGGTTACTTAAAATACAAAACACCTACAGTCTTAATGTTGGGCAGTACACTGACATTGATAGACTCAATCTGGCCGAATTCCTCAAACAGGTTGGTGAGGTCTTGCTGAGTAGCCTTCTTATCAACCTGCCCCACCCACAGCGTCGTACTGCATACTATTGGGGTAGGAAAAAAAGAATTACAAAAAAATTTAAAACATCGCAGTCACAAGAAATCAATCAATAAAGCCTTAAACAAAATGACTGGTATTATGCCGTAAAATAAAATACGCAGTTTAAGATACTCGAGCACTTTGCAGGCCCCCGGATGTTAAATTAGAATTTTTAAATGTTAAAATGTCCTATAATGCCGAGCAGTGAACTGTGGGTGATGAAGACCCTCACCGCTGAGCGTCTTGGAGCGTATGGGGGGCAGCCCTTTCTTCTGCCGCTCCTTCTCGCGCTCCCTGGCCCGTCGCTCGCTGGAGTATGAGCGGGATGACTTCCTCTTCCTCTCCCGGGAGCGTGACCGTGACCGCTTACGGTGCTTGCGTTTCCGCGAGCCCGAACGTGACCTCGACCTACGCTTCCGCGGTGACCTGCGGGCGTGAGAAACAGGGAACGCAGAGGCTGACCACTGGGAGAGTGAGAGCTGCTTATCGTTAAAACGCGATTACCACCACTGCTAACGGTACAGACCAGTATAAAGGGCCAAAAAGCAATAATTAAACCACTTACAAATCATCATAATAGCCCCGTCTGCAAAATGTATGAATGATTAAAAGGCTATTTGGCAGTTTCACAGGCCTCTGCAGGGCTTAACGCTTGACAGTAAAAGCTATCGCAAAATACCCACACAGGCACAGCAATTTTTAGTTATTTAATCACTAAAGTGAAAATTTAGTGGGGGGGGGGTAACTATGCAGGTCAAAGCAAACCGCACCTGGAGCGGGATCTTGACCGTGTCCTGGACCTTGTGCTCACAGCCTTCTCCTCAGACTCAAAGATCTCCCCATCCACTGTGTCCTGCCCTTCGTCAAGGTCCATGTCCTGTAAGCGGCAAGACACGAATCGAGTCTCCGAGTGAAAACCTCCATCTGACACACATATCGCTGGCACTGCGGCCCACGAGCTGGAAAAATCACTCGCCTGCTGCTGGTTGTCGATGGAGTCGTCCAGTTTAGCGTCGGCCTCTTGCAGCTGCTGCTGGCTGCTGTTCTGGGAGGGCGTGGCCGAGTTATCAGTGCCAAATATAGCTTCCTGTCCTTCCATAGACATGGTCTGCGAAAACGGCACGACCGTGAGACCATGTCAAAACGCAGTGAGGGCACCGATTCAAAATTACTTAAACTTTATCACAGTAATTATGAAATACAACCACTGAGGTATTTATAAGAGAAAGAAAACATGCAAGCATCATAATTTCATGTTTTCATTGTGGTTCAGCAGGAAATTTACCCAGGGACTGAAGGCAGTAAAACTCCCCCACATACAATAACACACAATAACTGAAAACAATGAATTTCTGGGTAGGGATTTCCCCTCTTTTCATTTTGTACTCCGACTGAACTAATAATTAATTTTGGGGGTGTGAAGCAGGGTCATGGCGGTACCTTCTGCTGCTGGTGCTGCTGGTCCAGCAACTGCTTCTGGAACTGCTCCAGGTTTTGCTGCTGCAGCTGTTCAGCCAGCTGGTGGAAGAGGGAGCTGTTGATGGACTCTGGGACCATCGGCCTGGAGGGTGCAGACAGAGAGTGTTACTCATAAGCTGAAGGGTGAAGGATCAAGCCACAGCAGAAGGACCTGCTCGAGTAAAGCAATTAACCTAAAACGCTCCTTTTACGCGTAAAAGTACCGGGTGAAAAACACACTACAAAAGCACTGCAAGTTACTAAAATCACATTTCAGTACATCCAACTAGCCTCTCCCAAAACACCTGTTTAGACAGGAAGCAGAGTAACCATGCAAAAGAAGTGACAAGAGCGAGAAGTGAGGCATCTCTGCTGCATGACGAGAATGAACCGCCAGCATGACGCTTACAGCTGAGAGGACGTGTCCTTCTTGGACTCTTCGGGACGCTCAGAATCGTTTCCAAAGTCAAACTGACCAAGGAGTTTCTACAACCAGAGAGAAATGTTCAGGTCAAAAAAAGGGACATTTTGCAGACGCCAGCCAGTCTTGCACTCCTTAAAACCCACGTGCATTAGTGCTTACGCACATCTTAAGCCACCCACACTTAATAATGCATCTTTTAAAAATAAAACGTCTTGGGACTATTACCTCTCCAGGCTTCCAAACAAGCCACCAACCACCTACTTCCTGTTATAATTTGGGTCTGCAGGTTATACTAACCTTGTTGAAGGACGACACCCTCTGCTCCAGTGGGTTGAAGGTGTTGGCTGCGGCAGCCGCTGTGAGCTGCGCCGTGAGGGCCTGCAGCTGCACCACTAGGCCTGCATCCAGGGCCTGCAGGAGCGAGGGCTGGGGCTTCTGCTGTTGCAGCTGTAGGCTCTGCACCAGCTGCTGCAGCTGCAGGTAAGCAGTAAGGGACACAGGAACCGGCAATATGAAACATGTCTGAAGTCAGCAAAGACATGCAGCACAGATGTTTAAATCACACAGCTGGAGACTGGAAGAATGCAAACAGCCTGGTTCGGTTCTATATTCCCTGTCTGTCTTTTTTACGACTTGTTGCAGCATTGTATAATTCAGCACCAGATTAAACTGATGCAGTGCATGCGGGAATCCATGCTCAGCTAGCTAATATAATCCCAACAAATGACCACAAAAAGAAAAGAAGCTGGACTTCGTGTTTTGCCCTAAGTTTTTGATAAAGGAATAACATTATCCTGAAATATTCTATATGAAATCCTGTAAATCAAAACTAATGTTTGCTTCTGGGAGGTCGTTACTGGAGCAGTGACCGTGTAGAAAGGGAGGGCTGCACACACCTGCTGCCCCTGTGGAGACTGCAGGATCTGGGCCACTGCAGCCACGGTGTCCGTGTTTGAGATCTGCGACGCCCAGTCAGGCAAGCTCTGCACAATGTTGGCAGGGGTGGCGGGAGTGGCTGGGGTCCCTGCACACGGTGTATCAGGGAAAGGGAGAGAAAATAGCCTTGGTCCAAAATCAAACACAGCACCACTGAAGTAAATGCTACTATAATTTGCAATCAGGATTGCACGGCACTGGAAAAAATTCAAATATTGTGATTTGAATTTGTTGCGATAAATATGCAATGTCTGTAAAACAAATGAGTTGAACATTTACCAAGAAATAAACTATAAATCAAACACGTGTTTTATTGTCCATCAATGGAGTCTGTTAAATGAGCTGGTGGTGTTACCACGAGGTGTGCCGACAATTTGATTTTGCTGAAAATCTCTCCAATAAAAACCCAAAATATTTCAATACAGTGGAAAATTAATTTCTTCTGAATTTCCCTTTTCTCCACCACATTTTGGTTTATTTTTCACAAACACGCCACACTGTCTCTGAGTGAGTCTGACAGCAGAGACGAAAATGATCACAATAAAACAGCTCTTGAAAATACCATCTAAATACTATCCACCTCAGCATAACATAAAGACGCTATGGAAAATGAGACACCGCCCAAAGCTAATCTCAAACTGACAATCATGATCCCAATGATGTGAAAATGGCCTGTGCGTAACACACACATTGTGCAGACCTACATGGATTTAAAGAAAATGGGGAGATTGAGCCACAAGAGGTCAGTATAACAAAAGACGACAATTTAGGTTACAACCAGTCATAAACTATTCTTTAAAAATGTATGACAGGAGGATGGAAAAAAAAGAAAAAAAAGAAAAAAAAGACAGAGGCTGAGCTAATATATCACTCATTGCATCCACCTTTGAAAGTGTGTCCCCTTTCATGTGAATGTGCGTGCAGGTCTGGGCTTGGCATACTGACCTGGGGTAGTGTTGTTGACGGTGGTTGCACTGCTGGCCGTCACGGGCGTGACGCTGAGCGGGGGCAGGCCCACCGCCATGTCCAGCAGGGGCTGGATGATGTCACTCTTGAAGACGTTGTTCTTCTGCCAGAGGTTCAGCACTCTCACGATCTTACTCTGAGAGACACACACACACAAATATTTACAATTCAAGGCAGCTCTCTGGTGTAGCTTTATCTTTAAAGGTCTTTGGCTGGGACCCACCTTGTCGTCAGATGGGCATCGATACAAATTCTGGAAGGTTCCTATGATGTTCTTGCTGAACCGTGGTGCAAAAACGTCTTTCTCCTGACCAAACTGGTGCCGTGACTGCCTCACTATGGAGTCGATAACGTACAGGCCGGGGACCTTGTACTCCGGTTTGCACTACCACAAGGGACAGGGGCATTTGATTAGCCTCTAAATGCAACTTAACAAGCACAAACCTGGTAAAAACACAGGAGAAAGGGGGGAAAAAAACAACCAGCACAGACTGATCCTGCAAAAGCAGCCGTATAGAATCATACAACTGGGAACTGAAGCACAGGTTACATATGTAACAAATGCTGTTATGGTAAGTATTCTGGACCCACATAAAAAACCCTACATTAAAAAAAAAAAAAAAAAAACATGCAAAATGACCTGGTGGCCTTTAAAACTATCACTGCTCTGCTTTTTCACATGGATCTTTTTCATCACAACAAACATGAGGTAAAGCTGCACAACACTTACAGAATATTATAAACACCAGGCATCAGGTAACAGCTGCAGTTGTAGGTACTTAAATGCCTTCAGTTAAATATTACTATTTCATTTGATTAAAGACAAACAAGGTATGCAGTATGAACTTCAACATCAAGGGACTTACTTTCTGAATGAACTTCTCCACACTCTGCACAACATGCTTATAAAACTGCAAAACAGAAAGAAAGAACATGCTTTCTGTAAGACACAGCATGTCGCAGTCAGACTCCGAAGCCAGCAGTGCCAGTACATGAATGAACTGGGCATCACTTTCCATGATGGCAGCTAGCGGTGGCAGCAATGGGCACCTTTAGATGCACTAGCAGGATTATTATTTCATACGGGGCTGAAATTAGAAAAAGTCCTAATGGAATCTGCCCACAGTAATTATACGCATGTCTTTCAAAGGGAGTTCAACCACTATAGAAACAATTATCCAGAGGAGTAACCATGTGTGGAGTGGGGAATCAGGCTAATATATAGAAAGTAGCATGAAAAGTCCATTATCCTGTAGAGAAAATTCTGCAGAGCCATTAGAGCACCGTGCAGAGAGCACCACATATAAACCTAGAGGATGTTTACACAGTACTTTTACATACAAGAACCATAATCCAGAATTTTGACTCCTATCAGAAATAGCATCCATGACTCCTGGCTGGTTCATAATCTGCCTGTTCTCCCTTAAACATGCTCCCTTTAATTTAGAAAAGCACAACAAACAGCTGAGATAAACCCCAGTCATACAACAGTGTGGTATAGAACGAGGGAATGGCTGACATTTTTCATATAATTTTGCTGATGCAAAAACTTCACCTTTAAAATTGTTCCCCACCAGAGCCCAATAAATGAATAAACACCAAGTTGTCTACCATGTGTTTTGTGTCTTTCAAGCTAGAATTTTTTTATGCAGAATTCTCAAAAATGAAGATATAGAAAATCTGGGTGCACTTGGACTGATAAAGAGGTGGGAAAAAAGCCTTGGATGCCAGTTTTAATATATTCAATATAAAATACATGAAACAACACAACACAGAGGGGGCCTGTATACTTAACTGCAGTGAAAACATCTGCTTTAACATTCCAAACCCAATTAGCTTAACAAGTTGTTCCCATTTATATTTTTCAATCAACATATTCCTCCCACATGCCTTGTAATGATAACGCACATGAAACAAAGAGAATGGTCAATACGTGTTTATAAAAAAAGCTCCACTGTAAAAGTACAACACTGCGTGTGAACCTAACATGTTCTACATGGGGTCCACCCAAAACATGCCCCCTATGAAAGCATTTGCTCTGGCAAACTTAAAGAATTATTAGTGCAATCCATTCTATGTGAAAACGAAGGGGGAATAATTGTAAATTGTCAAGCTGACATAAAAAATGTTTAATACACAGTGTGCTGTCTTATAACATAAAGCTACTGATAATCATTTTAGGTCTGCTCAGATATGCTCCATTTCCATCCATTCGCCCTCAGGGATTAATAAAATTTATTTCACCTTTCTCCATTCCCTACCTAATTAAAAATACCAAGCCGGTTTGTTTATCGTAAGCAAAACTAAAATGGAATGCAAGGTAGTAAACTGACTTTTCTGTTACAAAACTAAAGCAAGGTACTATAGTAGGCCTGACCTTGTTATGTGTCACGTGATGATGTCATCGCAGTATCTGTACCAGGTGCACCATTATAACTTCCTCCCATTAGGTAAGAGTTTCTGACCACCAAAACGCTAAGCCTAGTCTGGTCACCATTTGTCAGTAACAGCTTAGGACTTGTATTTTTGCAATTTGCATTAGGTCCTTCAAATGAACAAATTATCAATTTTTTAATTAAGTGAATCAGGGAAGGTAACAGCATAGACTATCTTGGCATCCTCTATGAAGAGGACTGACTTCAGGCTTATCTATCACTACTGAAGGCTGCCTGGGACACAAACGATGCATTGACACATACTTGTGTGTTTGTGCCGATTCCACCCAGCTGAGCTTTGCCTACTTTATTTCCCATTTCTGTGGGGCAGTGTTCCTCAATCCAGCCCTCCGGAACCCACAGACAGTCCGTGTTTTTGCTCCCTAGCAGGAGCTGGGAGGGAGTGAAAATGTGGAATGTCTGGCAGGGATCCTGGACGGAGCAAAAACGTGGACCGTCTGTGGGTCCCTGAGGACCGGGTTGGGTAACACTGCTGTGGACAATCACAATTTGTTTTTTGTTAATCAGGTAGCCTTAGGACGGGGAGCAGTGTTGCTCCGCACAAAGCCTGCTATCTTTAGCAAGACAAAAAAATGCCACTTATTGTGATGGAAACACAGTAAACAGATTTCCATTAAATCATTATGTAAGTATATGGTAATTCAGAAAAAGATACTTTTAGCAAAATACCAAATAAAATAAACCCAAGGAATTAGTGACTACATGATTGACTAGTGTGACACCCATATTTGGCAATTTTAAAATTACAAAATAAGACTTGAAACTCAGACACGTTCACTATTACTTCCAAGAAATTAGCCATTGTTCTAAGAGACATATCCTAAGTCAATAATGCAGCTCGCCTCAGAACCACCTGTCTTATCACAACAGCATTAAGGTTAAACACTAATGTGGGACGTTTCCCCTGTCTCAGTGTTATTCAGGCGGCTAAGAGATGCACCCAGTTTTCATGTGATGTCCTGACAAGCATGGATGCAAATGTTGAAGCTGCACCATACAGAAAAGTCACATATTCCAGTGGGAATGACTTTGGTGAACCTGCTGACAGCGAAATGGCCCACAACACTCAAAGCAGTGTGTCACGGGAAGCATGATGTTCCCAGAGTTCATATTCAAACTGCTGAGCTGTCATTGTGTTCTACGACATTTTTCAAAATATCATAATGAATAATAGTCCATTAAAATATGGATGAAAACAATAAATCCCTATTAAAGAAATTAACAAACCACCTACAATTTGGTTGCATGACCAAAAATGTGTCGAGTGCAACAAAATTTTTTCCTTGGTCACATTGGTGCAGCTACCATTATGCAGGTGTATGGTTTATTACAGGGTCAGAGCCAATCAAAGGCAGAGAAGCGGCGGGTCGGAGCCACTTTATACCGGTGTTTTTGAAACTATATGTTTACAAATGCTTTAAAAGGATATGTTGTTATTAATTATAATATCATGTACATTTAGCTTGATTGTATCAAGCTAACATGCTTTATTAGCCTATTAATGTACATTTAACTTGCAATGTTACATACATTTTAACTGTATATTTAGTTTGGTAGCGACACCTTTGCTTGACCTGAAATATAATCATTAGTACCTTGATAAAGCAATATTAGGAATTTTGCTTTACCATTATATGCATGTAACTGCAGACCTAGGCTGAATAATATTACACGTAATCCAGACACACTTTTTTTAAACATTCGTGATCGTTGTCTATTTTGTCCATGTGATGCTATTTAGCTAAATATACATCAATACATTTATAATGTTGATTATACTACCAAGCTAAATGTAACCGATTATTTAATAATATAAACACCTTTAACACATACATGCGGTTTCAGGAAGACTGCTATAAGACACACATCCTGAGTTGTGACAAGGGTGACCACCAGAGTGCCCCCCCACACACCGCAGCATCTGAGCGTCAGGCAGTAGCAAACCAAAGTTTTTTTTCTATAAGTATCTGGGAGCAGCACATACTTTTGAGTCATTTGAGTTTTTGACATTCAGCTTAAGCCCTTTAAATACCGTCATTTATGTTTTGATTTAAAATAATGACGTTTTTGCAATTTTTTGGTCGGTGTTGTGATTCAAATACAAACATTTACCTGCACCTTTATCCCTGTTTACAATCATTTACATAACTATTAATGTGTATGGGAAATGACAAAAAGGCAACCCTTAAAATCTATTATTCAGACACTAAAGGTGCTGTGAAAAATTTGGGTTCATCTAAATATTATGGTGGTGCACCAAAATGAAAAAGACACCAGTGCAACTAACTCAAAAAGCTAGTTAGGAACCCTGACCTATACATAATCAGACTTTAAACACATCATGTTGGGGGAACACAGAGTGATGCCTAATGTCCTACAGTAATATTTCCAGTACAGTGTGAGTCTGCCTCATTTCTAAGTCCCTCTCTTGGCAGCAAGGGGGCATCAGTGCCAATTTACAGATGCAGTCTGAAGACAAGCAGATGGGCTTCAAGATGCAAAACAAAGTACACTAAAAGTAGCGATGAGCAAAGTTATTTATGCTGCGGACACTTTTGTTCTGATGAACTGTTTGTGGTTGTTTGACAATGAAAATGCATATCAATTCTTTAAGTATCCCCACATAATATATTCAAATTATACCAATTTGTGTATGTGCATAGACACACACGATGCTTTTTGAATTATCTTAACCAAGATAAAACAAAAATGTAAAAGGTGGCAAATATCATACATCACTTTACAGATACGGGCATAGCTACCAGGCTATCAAGGAATCAACGAATGACAGAAAAATATGGCTGATATGTTTTAAAGGGAGCATCACTGAACCAATATTACATAACCTTTCACAAACTGTAGGAGGCAGCAGAGCCTCATGTTTCATGCGCTGCTGCATCATCACAGTGCTTTACAGTACAAGTGGCCAATAGGAGCACAGGGCTGACAACATGAACAGACTGTGAGTTGAACAGGCATACACTGCGAACTGAAACAATATGTTAGAGCAAATATCTGTATATAGGAGCATCACAAGGGCCCCACTGGGGTTAATGCAAGCATTCAGCATCATCACTTCCATTTCAGGAAGAGATTCGAGCTGGAAAACAACCACCATAAGATAATTTACTGATGCTGAATTACTAAAGTGATAATGGAACATTAGCCTGATCCACTTTAATATCACAAACTGTCATCTGTGTTTAACATGCATATGGTAAATTAACAGAACTTTGCATTTAAATCTCATGCTGGTTGGGTTGCAATTAATAATGCATCACATAAAACACTGCATGTGCCTTTCCATGACAGGTTTAGTCCATACAATAACACGCTACTAATGAAAATTAGACATGATTTAAAAAAAAAAACATTAAAAATGGAAATAAGCTTAAAAAGAATCTTGCTGCTGGGGCACTGCTGACTAAGATATAAATAGCAAATTCCTATCCACACATGCTGTTTTAGATTGAACCAACAAAATATCAAACGATGGGAAATTATTAGCTGTTAATACTCAAAATCCTACCTATATGTATTTAGGAAAATGCCAGGTACACAGCTACATTACCCTACTGCAGGGGTCTCCAACTCCGGTCCTGGAGAGCCACTATCCAGCAGGTTTTCTACCCTACCTGGCTTCTGATGAGTCACACTAGCTCTCAGGTAAATACCAGGAGCAGGTGTGGCTCATCAGGCACCAGGTTGGGTAGAAAACCTACTGGATAGTAGCTCTCTAGGACCAGAGTTGGAGACCCCTGCCCTACTGCAACCTCCAGAAAAACAAAATCTAAATCAGGACACCTCCCACATCCACCTGGTAAATTTTATTGTGTGGGACCCAGAGCCCCCGCTTGGGCAGGAGACCTCTGATTGTGTCGTTGATGGAATTTGGGCCCAGGGTAAAAATTGTTGAGGACCCCCTGCCCTAGAAGTTGTGGTATTGCTGATGAAGGTCTGAAATGCGCCTGAGAGACCGCTTTTAGAACCAGTGCGTGAATTTGTATCTAAAGAGCAAACTGACCAGTCACTGAGAGTGCACTTTGAGACATCATAATATGAGAGCACAACTGTATATCTTTACAGGAAGTTACACAATATGGGACTCAGAGGTAAACCCTACCAGATATCAGACTGTAAACAGCAAACACTGTGCTCAAAAATATCAGCTCAAACATTAGTAGTTTAAGTAGTTAGTGCTTAAGTGCAATTTGCAATTTAAATACTGCAGAAGCTTGCAATAATATTGCAGCTAAATAACTCCCTGAAGTTCACTGAAAATTGCTGGAAGCATATGCCCTGAAAACCACCACAGGAATATACAGAAGAAGAATGTTTCTTTGTATCTTTTCAAATATGATAGTAAATACACATCTTGATCCATGTTCGTGTTGAACTTCATGAGTCATTGTAATGTGCAGTAAGCAGATAACTATTTTCTATGGAATCGCCACCAGAAGAATAAGAAAAAGCTACAGTTAAAAAAAAAAAATCATGGCACTAAATATCTTTATGAACAGCCCTATCCATACACTGGTAATCACTTTGCATGCAGAGGCTGGGTGAGTAAAATGTAAGGATGATGCAAAATCATTGGTCACAGCCTCAGATGGAAAACTAAGCGTATGTTTTGCCTTGCCTCACTCCAAGTCTAACACTGCACATACACGCAATAAACACTACACCCGCCACACCATTCTACTACAGCGATTTTAATGGCATAATAGCTTCACCCAAAGTGATGCTTAAACCAGCTGTTCCCAGAATAAGATTTTTACCGTATCCTTGGATACCATTAAATGCTATTGAGTGGTTTGATTCACTTTAAGTTCTTCCTCAAGAAACCATGTATAGTACATGGGACAGGGAACCCATATTAAAATGCTGGGGATTTAAATTATTAAACTCAGATCTACCTTTTATTATCAATAGAGCGCAAATAGCTTAGTACAGTCAGTATCAGAACTGTAATGAGGTCTTTGAACAGAGTTTGGATTGATTACCTTCACAACATGGCCAGTAGTACTTTAAAACTGTAAACAATGCACATAAGTGTTAGCCTCCAATCCATAATCATTATACTCCGATGAATCAAATTAGAAATGCTAAGGGGTTACAGGAAATATTAGGGATACATGGCATTTCTTGTGATTTTATTACGTTGTAGTTTTGGGTTAGAGGCCCTTATGGGGCTAGAATAGTTAACAAGAAAACAGGGCCTATGAATTACAAGAGTACATCATATTAAGTCTTAATTTCTTAGAAATCTTAATGCCATCAAAATTGTGCACCCAACACATACTGGGCCATGAAAGATTAAAGATGATTATTATAATTTATTCTTGCTTTGTGGAACCTTTTTATACACATGCAATTCATCTTAAGCACCTCACTCGAGAATACTACTACTGGGACCCCTCAGGGACTTAAACTGGCAACTTTTAGCCGACATACTTAACAGGACTACCTGCCTTGGGGAATTCACTCTCATACATCCACAGCACATACACTGCAGCCCTACACGGGACCTTCTGGCAAGTTGAAAAAGCAAGTCAGATTACAACTTCAGGTGTTTGGGAGAAATAACCTTTCAATAAATCTCCGAGTGCACGGTGATGCAGTGGGAGGGTATCTGATGAACAAAGCTTATCTAACAGGATCATGCAAGCTTCCATTTCCCTGACCTTTGGCAGTTACACCAACCATAAGCTTATTCTGCCAGAGTGTGCCCACATTTGTTGAGGCCCACTGTGATCATGTTTGCCTCCCATGATCCTCCAGCTGTGGACATGATGGAAACATCTGTCCTGATTGTATGACAGGGAGCACTGTTCAAGATCCAAAAAATCTATGCGTTGACCCTGAACCTAAACACAGCAGTACTGTCTGATGGTAGGGATGCACTGAAGTGAATGTTTTAATTATTTTTTTTGTCCAAAAACCAAACCTGAAACAGACCTTTGGTAATTTCTTGACCGTTTATGTACCAATTTGTTCAAATTAACATATTCAATTAATTGTTTCTGCGTTTATCAATTAAAAAAGAACAAAAGTAGATTATTTCTTCTGAACATTGCATGCTTTTTCAAATGCCAAATGAAAATAAAACACAATGAATGTCAGCCTCCTTTAGCCACCAAGCAAGACGTGAAACCACATTTGCAGCCCTTTCGTTTTCACTAATGTGCCATTAGTGCAAACAACTGTATAAAGCAGTGGTGGCCAATCTTATCCGCAAAGGGCCGGTGTATATGCAGGTTTTTGGGATAACTTGTTGGTCAGCTGTTCAAACCCAGGTGTGAGGACTCTTCAGCCAATCAGTCCTCT
>JAODKF010000030.1:23663480-23679325 GCA_026779585.1 Mormyrus proboscirostris | reverse complement strand
AACCCAGGTGTGAGGACTCTTCAGCCAATCAGTCCTCTAATTAGTAATCTAATTAGCGAGTTGCAGCGAAAACCCGCCACACACCGGCCCTTTGCGGATAAGATTGGCTACCCCTGGTATAAAATGTAATTTTTTATACACAAAAAAAAAAAAAAACGCACGTGAAATGCTTAATAAAAAAGTACATTTTCATTGAAATTTATTGTAAAATGTACTGTAATATTATGTAAAACCCGCTGTAATAAACATTTATACAGAGCGGCTATTTGCATTTCATACGTGTCTTTCGTGCCTTTTTGTGTATTCCCACACACATGCCGATTGTATTTTATACAAGTGCTTTAGTTTTATTTCCATTACACTAGCATTGCCTGGAATTGAGTCGTTTTTTTCCATGCGACAGACAAGAAAAACAAAGTGAAAGTAAATAAAAACATTTTATTATGGGCTTTATGGTTTTTTTTTTCCAACTCCGCAGCTGCGAGGACTACTGACTGTCCCACTGATTTCAGGATGGATAAACGTCATGCTAACACCAGGGCCCATTAGCCAATACAAAAATTGAAAAACACTAATGGTTCTAGTGTTAAATGTCACAATTATAGTTAATAAACCTGGCCTTCAAAAAGAAATTTCCTAAATTTCTTTCAGGATTAACAATGTATCTGTTTTGAACAAAATCAAAAACAATACTTTTTTGCTTTTTTGGCTTCCCAAATTGCGGTGCATCACTACTTGATAGGTAAGTTTAATAAAAAATAATTTGAAAAAAGATCGGAATACATACAGCAAATACTCCAAAAATGGCACCAGCACACACACACATAATCTGAAAAGGGGCTCCTTTCAGCCAAAGTGACATGTGCAGGATATTCTGGACCTCAGTTATACATTCAGAATCTCCTTAATTAGTTTTAAAAAGCAACCCCCCACCCCAGCAAATTCAGCCTCTGTGTTTATTTTAAGACCCATTCAGAGAGGTTTGTCTTTGTGGTAGCTGCCTGGATGATGCAGACCTGGTTCCTAACCGCTGAACTACTGTAGTCACAAAGTATTGACAAGAGAGCTGCATGAACTCCACTCACCACGTAAATTCTCCAAGAGAACAGGAACTACCGCACGACCAGAAGATGACATTACATAAATTGCGAAAGAATCTTTTCACAACACTGGACAAACAATCCACATCTGGGCATGATACAGTAACAGTTAAATCAAAACTTAATGCTAAATCTGTGTTTGGCAGACGTTCACTGCACTTCAGGGAAGCTCATAGAATTGCAGTCAAAAACATGGACTCGTAACTTGAAAGCTGCTGGGCCAAATATTAGAAGAGTCCCTGATACAGCCCCCTCCAAAAAGGTACTTAATGTGTAACGAATCACCCGAAGGCGTAAATGATGAACAGAAAGAATAAACACTAAATTTATAGGGCACTCTGGCCACGACCTATGCTTTAATCCCCCCCCCCCCCCAAGTAATAAAGCTTTCCTATTGGAAGACATGTAGAATACTTACAGTCAGGGACATCCCAATACAAAGCACAATGCCCTTGGTATGAGGCATAAGATTACAGAGGCATCAAACTGCATTAGGCATCCATATGAAATAAGGCTTATTTTATTTCTGCACTGCACCTTTATAGAGCCCTTTTCCCGGTAGGGTTGTCAGGTGGTCACGCAATTCACTGCGAGTGCTTATGATGTGTCGACGTCACACTTTTCACAACACAGATAATGTAGGGGAATCAGTCTACATCACAAAATTTCACTGATGTGGGAAAAAAGGTGGACACATTGACTGCAAGGAGTCAAACCGCATACTTGGGGGAGCAGATGATATACTGGTGATGTGTACAAATCAGGAATTCAACACATCTTCAACAAGTATCTGTACACAATGTCTTTCCATGTAAGCAGATAAGTTTTTTTTTTTACTGGAGTATCCATTGTATCAACCTAAACGTAGTTTCCTTCCTAGACATGTATGAAATGTTGATGTGGAAAAAGAAAATACAAGGACTGTTGCAAAGTACCAATAAATGTTTTTGTAGACTTGAATGGTGTCTGATTTTTTCCAAACTATCCAGACATTATACTGTGGTATATACATACTTTGATGGTATTATCAAAAACAACACTATTTTTTAAATTGTGTTGGCAAAATTCAACGGAAAGCAATTTGTGGGGGGTGGGGTTGGACATTTTTTCTTGCCGGACCCACCCCAACCTTTTTCATCTAATTTTGTTGCCAAGATTTCAAAATTCCACAGTACAGCCAAAATACTGCAGTATACCGTATCACTGAACAAGCCCTACTCTAGGAAATCATTGCTTCGACCACAGGAAAAATGTGTTGAGGCCCTGAAGTGGCGATTTTAATGCCTGCTTCAGTGACTGCATAACAAAGTTACTTGTCTTGTTTCTGCTGAAGGGATGTGCATCGTGGCAACATGCGGACTTTCACGAGAAGCTTTAATGAGCACAATTCAAAAAGGGGGAGAAAAACAGACAGGCTGATGCTGTCACAGGCGAAAGACTTTTACGTCGTTGAGTAGCAAAGTGTAGCTCCTTGGGCAGCCTTTAATGTTAAGGACATCTGAGACTTAAACCAGGGGAATCTGAGAATTTTATGGATAAAGGATTCTAATACCTGCAGGTCTTACTCAAGCAAACACTTTAAATAGTCGAATATAAAAGTATAAAAAATATATACTGCATATAAATTTAAAAATATATAAAAAAGTCAAATATAAAAAACAAAACCGTTCTTCTGCAAGCCTGGCATACAATCAGTATTAAAATAAGCCAAATAAACAGGTAGTGTGACATCTATGATGGATGGTTACATATCCAAGCAGCCTGCTTTATAGCAAAGAAAGCAAAACCAGTAAGAAAAAATCATTTTGATCACAACGTAAAACTTCTGAAGACCTCCATAATCTATGGCTGATGCCCAGTGAATATGCTGAAATTTATTCCATGCAAATTGATATTTTATAGAAAAGGATAAGACGCACTAATCAAAAGAGTAACCCTCAGACAAAATACTTCAACAGGTCACAAAGACTAAACATTAAATAAACATCTGAATTAATAGCAACTCATAGTTATCTAATTCAATCAGCTTTTAAACCTCCTTGAAACTGCTGCAAAAAAAACCCTAGTTTTCATCTAGTGCTATAACAGACATGCTGTAAAATAACCAAATTACTCTGCGTCCAAGTAACTTTCCCAGCCAAGAACGTCATTATGAAAACTAACATACCCGTATTTGCTTAAACAAGAAATGCCTTGTATAACAAGCAGGCTCACCAAAAAGCAGGGTGTTCTACAGCAGAACATTGATCACACCCTTTTACAGCTATGGATGTAACAAATGTAAAGAGAAAGTGGGAGGGACTACAGTGAGCTCTCAATCACCACGTGGTTTAACCCAATGGAAATGAACAGTGTAACCAATTGGAAGTGAGTTTAGATAGATGGTGACTGGAAACACACAATAGTTCTGCCCAGGATTTTCCAAAGCCTCATTTTTCCTGCAACTGTTTAAAACTATCCCTACCAAGCAGAGGATCCACTTAAAAAGAAGCCCAACCACAAAGCATTATTACAACATGCAGTCAGAGCCAATGCAGCTATAGGGGACAGTGAGCTGAAGGCACAGGAATGAGCCACCTGTATATAGGCTCGTGCTCTTTCTGCGCGTCACCCGAAAACGGACGCGCTCAGCTCTTCTCCTCCTCTTTGGAAACAGCCCATCTCCTACCTAAGCTGAGTTAGGGTGCCCTTATCTGTCAGTTACTCTCATGCCCGCTTCCTGCTTCACTTTGCGTTTGGGGGGGAGGTGGCTGGGAAAGCTGCTGAGGGAAGGGGAGAGAGGTGTTATTTGACAGGCACGGCATGCATTTATGCACACACAAATAGCAAAAAAATTAAAATAATCAAGACGGCACGTGCACACACTTGTGAAATGAATCACGGGCGGCGGCAGCTCTGAGAGCTACACGGGGAGGGCAGCGGTGCGCCTGACTCACAGAACAAACATTAAAAACCGACTGCTGTCTGAACAAACACCCACTCATGAATGGTTGCTATGGACAAAAGAAAGGCTATTTAGGCAATGAAAAGTTAAAAACCAGAGGACACTGTGTCCCTGACAGAGCTGAATTACACTCAACACAGTGAGACTATGAGGGGGCTGGATGAACTTTTCAGTGAACGTCCATTAGAAGCACAAGTTCTTGGGAGAAGATAACAAGGTTACAATTATGAGTCTTTAGAAACTGGTAAATGCAAAGGTTGATACAAAATGCCCCAAACATTTTATTAATGCATCATAAATGTTAAGTTTTTTTTTAAAGCCAGAACTACACCAATTTGGTTATTTCAAATTAGGCTTGACAAAGATAATAAAGGTTGCAAACTTTGTAGCTCAGGTTTTGTTCACAAAGTTGGAGCTGCAGTAAGGAAACTTTCTCCCTGAACAGAAACAGGTCAGGTTTATTGTGGCCGCATGCACTCACTAGTTAGAATAGGGCTTTCTATGCATTTTGATCTTTGGTTCAAGATCATACAGTCCAGCTGTTTATTACTCATTTTCACATATTATAAAGCTATACCAATGGGTCTAACGTTAAAAACAAGTGGCTGAGTATCAAGAAATGACTCCTGATTCCATGTTGAAGGAAAGTGAAAAGACTTATTCTGAGATTAAAAACTCCATTCAAACTCCTGAGTCCCAGATTTTTTCCTCATCAATACACCACACTGGCCAAAACCCTTCAGGAACAAAAGCAGCTTTGTACATGGAAATGCACTTATTAAAAATTTAATTACAGTCAAGGAATTCTGACTAAAAAAAACGTGTCCCGATTCCAATAAAGCTATTCATAATTCATGTTTGAAGTAGTATCCGATTATGTCATTATCCTTCAAACGTCCTTAAAAACAACAAATAAACATATGTTTACAAGACAAGTCACTCAGTAGCACAACAGAAGATCTTTTAAAGGAACGAAAGTGCTGTTATCCATACCTATTAGACGGATTGGGTATCAGCCATATGTGCCGCATCCACGTCTGATACCTATTTAGTTTTTGGCAGTCTCTAAAAAGATAACCACTATTATTAAATCGATTTGTACAATCAATCACATAACAGCTCTTTCCCATTTTAGGTGCATTTTTTTGTGGCTTTCAAACTGAACACTAACGCTGCCACTCATTTTTTTGCCACTCAGTGGGTGTGAACCCTGTGACTTCCATCTGCTCTGACGTCATGTGCATAGCCTTTCCAGCACGAGAAGCATCAGATAAGTGGCTGACGATTTGGAAGTTAATGACAAGCAATGTTAAGCAGCACAGCAGTTGGCAGTCTTTGTAAACACAAAGTCCTGAAGGTGGAAATAGCATTTAGTGGAAAATCCCACTAAAAGTGCACACAATTTTGTTAGAAGACACAATGAATGATTTGGGAGCTGCTAGCTTGGCCTGTTTTGTGCATTCGCTACAGCTTGTTATCTGTGAGGGGCTGCTATCGCAACGAAGTGTAAGTGACGCTGTTGCTATTGGGAGAAAAACTGTGGGGCATTTTATGCATTCACCCCTTGTATATAATCTCATGGAAGATATTCAAACTGAACTGCAAAAGTCTCAAAAATGCTTCACTGCGATAGCAGCCCCTCGTGTATCACAAGCTGCAGTAAGTACGCAAAACAGCTCAAGGTAGCGACTCCCAAACCATCCGTTGCTTTTTTCACTTGCGTTGTCTTGCACAATTGTTTGCATTTGTTTAGTGGGATTTTGTCATTAACTTCCAGATCGTCAGCCTCTTATCTGATGCTCCTCATCCTGGAAGGGTAAAATACTAAGAGACTGCCACCTTATGTCGTGTTCTTACATTCCTCATACTATAAAAGGTATGCGCATGACGTCACAGCAGGTGGAAGTCACTGCATTTACACCCACCGAGTAGCAGAGAAACTGAATGCCAGAGTTAGTGTTCAGCTTGAATGCCACAAAAAACACATACATCTAAAATGGGAAAAGGCTGCCGAGAGACTGATTGTACAAATAGAATTAACAGGAAATAGGAGCTATCTTTTTAGAGACTGCCAAAAACTAAATGAGTAAGTATTGGACTTGGATCGGTCAGGCATGGCCGATAGCTGAATCATCAAAGAGGTCTGGATCAGTGCCGATACCGATCCGAATATCGAATCGGTGCATCTCTAGTATTTATATATTAAATATTAATAGGCAAAAGAAACTCTTGTATTGTAATCTGTATTGGTATCGGCAGTTGTGTATCGGAATCGGATCAGAACTAGAAAAAATGTGGATCGGCCCATCCCAGTGCATACTGTGTGTGTGTGACAGGCGCTTTTTCAAAACATTTTTACGTTTCCTTAATAATCATTTAGTTTAGTGACTAAGGGTATTTAGACAGTATTAAGATCCCTGGCTGTTAGTTTCCTATAGTCAAAAAGACCGACTACGAAAGACTTTTCCCCAAGATTATCACAAAGCAAATCTGCTAAATTCCTTGACATGACATTTCTTAAAAAAAATAATAAAACTTTAACAAGACAACATAAAAAACCAAGACATATCATGTAATAGGACATGACAAATGTACACAATTTGACTTTATTGTATAAAGGACCGTTATTCTACTCAATTACCATGGCTATAATCTATCAGATAAATGTGTTAAATCTATACGAGACTCATATCTAAGAGCACCTAGATACTACATTAACTCTTGTTATTTCTGGACTGAATGCACAATCACTGTGCCTCGTAAGAGTTATTAATGAGTATTCAGCAGATATCCAAGCTATGGATCGCCTGATAATATGCACTACACATAGGATAGGTAAGGGTGCAAAAAGGCCGAACAGCGGTCATACTGACCCCGCAAAGTGCTGCTGCTCCCCTGCTATGGCAAGGTCCTTCTCAATACAGCCATTCAAAATTTAAACAAGTCAAGAATGATGATACTTAAAATATCTATTCTGACCCACTGACTTAGAATGTCAACATGACTTATGTGCACTCAGACTTTTCGGTTAAAGTTATCTTGTGATTTACTGGAATAAAATAGGAGTAAAATAAAACTTTAGATAAATAATAATACACAAACTTTGCCAAAGTATATAAGTTATACATACACACACACACACACATATATGTACATACATACGTCTTGGTTATATTTTATTATGAGAGAACATGACTGCATCAAAAAAAAAAATGCTGCTGAATAATGTTGAGGGGCTCTGTAAGTACAAATCCCCTAACAATTCTATACATCACTGTATGAATACTTAAACCACACTGGTGCTGGCTTTTTCATTAATGGGACAGGACTCAAAAGGCTTGCAGATTATGTGTCCATGGCTCTATGTGGCCCAAACACTATGTATTATTCTGCAATGGATCAACATTATTCTTAGCAGCTCAGAATGTTGAATTGCATGCCTAAGTTATTTCTAAGTGATTTAATATCTTTCCAACTTCATGATCCAAATCAACTTTTAAATCACTGATTGTATGTCTAAAATGCTGATAGTCTTTTTTTTTTAACTGGCTGAGTAACTGGAATTAGAACTGAGAAATATGTAGAAGTATGCTGGTAAAAATTTCATTGTACTATTAACGAGAGACAGAAGGCAGCTTCTGGGGGGTTGGATGAAAGATGATGACATTCTGTTTCCATAGCAACCTCTGTAGCCTTTATGGATGAAATGCTTAAGTGTGGTGAAGTACTAAAGACTGGCTGCGCAAAAAGGATTTTCCTATTTTGGCAATTTGAAGAAGGCAAGGGCACCGGTATGAGGGATGACAAAGTGAATAAATTATTGGTCAATTATTCGCACAAATTCTGTTGTCTTCAATTTCCAAAGCAAAATGAAAACGTTATAAATTGTTTTTGCAGAAATTTGTCTGTGATGTGAACAAAAATATGTATGCAGTTGTTTGGCAAGAGTCAGCACGTTCCCTTGAATGTTGCTATGCAATGGGGGGGTCTTCACCCCCACGGGAATGATGTCACATGTAAGATGAGGCTCTGCGGAGTCGTTGGATACAGGCAGTGAGAGACGCACACTGTGAAAGCTTCCCTTTCCTGCATTTACAAGAAATACTTACCTTTATAGCTTTTATAGCTGATTTTGTTATCTGGGTCATCTTTGCTTTGGATATTGGAGGCTTGTATTCATTCAGAGAGTACAACTGAAAGACACAGTACACAAGAAAGACATTAGTTTGCTATTTTTGAGAACAGATGCTTCCCTGGTAGGCTTTTCCCAGTTATATTAAACTAGCTAAACTACATAAATGCAGATGTAATTATTTTCACACTGTAAAAGTTGGTGTTTCCCCCCCCCCCCAAGGAAAAATGTGAAAAACTCTGCAATATGATTAAGAATTACTGACTTTCAGCTGTATCATATAATCTTAATACTACACTGAATATACCTTGACTTACAGGTATCACTCAACTGGAGTTTATAGCTGACATTTTAAGTAGAATGCACATCTATCATACTGCACATACTTGTGCGCACATCTGTCACAAATATTTGTGCATGGTGGTTTCATTTCACTGGAAAAAAAACAGGGGCTCAGAACACATTGGTGACAACAAACCAATTTCAATATTTTCAGAAGTACTTGAAACCAATGTGATGGTTTCAAACTGTGACAGTGAAAGTGCTTTGCTTAAATCTGTCCACAAACACTGGAGAACAGTGTAAATGCAGGCTATGCAGGCTTTATTAATGAATATTTAAGTTGATAACCTAATATTCCACTACAGCTTACTGACACAGATATATATATATATGTAGTGGATATTGTCCAAATCTGTTTCTGGGGATAAAAAAAACTTGCAAATCACCAAACTAAGAAAAGTAGGCATTATCCCCCTCTAGCACAATTACGTCACGATTGGGCACTGAACCATATTTTGCTCATACTGTACTGGCCACACACTGTACTCCATGGCCTACTTCATATTACGTAATCAAGGGCAATTCTTCAAAGCCATGCTTTCAAACATGGATACGCATTTCCTTAAAAAAAAAAAACACTTTCAGGTACCCAACGCACCATACGTGTATTAGCAATTAAAAACAAAACCAATATACATGTAGAAAGCACAATAAAATACGCTTAAAAACTAGTCATCAGTCTACACAGCCCTTTAGGGAGTGCAATACTTTGGTCTAACGATGTAAATAAACAGTAGCTAGCCTGATCAGCCTTTGTATGCTGTTTTACGAAGTCATCCTGAGCTCTATTACTGTGTAGCCGCCTAGTCAAGATTGGTACCAAAAGCAACAATTTAACTAAAATTAATAAACGCATTACAGTTCTGCAAAACACGGCTTTGTCTATCCCGCTGCCCGTACTCCGTTAGCAATAGCTACGTAATGGTACGTGCAATTTAGCCGTCCAGCTAAGAAAAGGCCGGTTAGATGGCTGCTTAACGAATTTCACGCGCCGATTAACATGATATATGTACACATATTATCAGCTGTTAGCATCTTAACTGGATGACCGGTTCAGGCGGCCTAGTAACCAGCTAGGGGAGAAATTAAATATATAAATAAATAAAAACACGGCTAACAGGCTAACGCAGACGGGAGGGCACCATCCTCTCGCACTGATAACACCGACAAGGTGGATTATTTAAGGTTTTAGCGCATTCTAAAACGCAGATTCTGCGGGGCGGTACCGCGAGGCAGCGTCCCGACGCCGAAACGGCCGGTGAGCCCAGAGGCAGGATGGCGACACCGTTTCGGACTCGCTCGCCATTACGGTGCCTCAACCGGCGCACCCGAGACGATTGCGGGTGGCGGCGGACTTTCGTCTACTGCCACGACGGAGTCGGATACTCTAAAGACTGGTGTTTGGGCGAACTTCTAACGTTACGGCCCGGTTCCGAATGCGTTAGCTAGCCTGTACAGAGGACTGAGGCCTAGTTAACCCAGGTTCCCACTGCCCTTCTGTATCTGTCTCCAACCCCAGAATAAGCCAATTACATACACTTCAATTGAAGAATGAGATACAAACCTCGCCATTAAATGCTTTAACGGCCTCCATGGTGTTACTATATATATATATAACAATATATATATGATAATGGCGACGCTTTTAAGGTGTTCGCTGTGCTCTCACAGCCCGGTTTTCCGCATGCTCTCAGAGCGGCGTCTAACAGAGGTGGTAGGGAAGCCAAATATGGCGGCCGGAGGGGCGAGAAGAAGCAGCGCGAGCCTCCGACGAGCCCGCGCGGCCGAAAGCGGCTACTGCAGGCGGCGGCCGCCGGCAAGACGTGACAGCTTCATTCCCTCCATTCCCCCATATATGTACAGCTAATATTTTAAAATTATGTTCAAACGAGATTTTCTTGCAGTGTCAATATAAAAATGTTGCAAAGGAGATGCACAAGACACCAGAGAAATTGTTATGCATGGAATTTGTATTGTTCTCTGAATTGAACCAGGTCAACACACTAGAAATGAGTGAACTGTACATATTTTTATACACTACTATACAAAAAAACATTTACAACAAACTATAATAGCAAATGGTACAACTCCAGATATAGTTTTTACAGAGTTCATTGTTAACTGATTTCGCAAAAAGAAATCCTCTGAAATGGTAATTTCACTGAGAAACTGGACCGTAATTCATCACAGTCCTGATACTGTTAAGGTATATCCAGTCACACCTAATGCCTTTTAGTACAGGGATAGAAGTGTACATTTACAAACTTGGTTTGCATGAAAGAGAAGGAACTACATATTTACATAAACAATTAAAATCAGTCACACAAATACTTCATCGTGAATTCTTTTCCTGTGAACCGTGAATCACTGGCATTAAGTGAAACTGTATCAAAAGGCACAGCAATGTAATGTGAACCAGAAGATGTCAGGACTTAAAATACAAAACGACAACACACCCACTGTCTTCATATGTGCGACCAGAGTGTCTAGCTTCTGTCACGAGTTTTCATTGTGTCTGTAAAGAAAACCATATGGACCACTTCATCAATAATCCAAAGTGTGCTTTGACACACAAATGAATGTTAAAAACTGAGAAAACTGGTAAAAAAAAAAAAACAAAACAAAAACAAAACGAGTGTTCACAACAGCACCCAGAAACAAAAGCGTTGTCACTTTAATATGTACAAGTCCTGCACTGTGACAGCATTTCAGCTCTGCTCTTTGCTTGTGCAAGCAGCAGGTAATAGGTCAGTGGTTGTGGAAGGAGCAGGAGCCTCAAAGACAGTTTCACACGCTAGTCTCTGTGTACGGGGCCACACTGGCCACAGCAGTAAGGTGCTCCACACTGCCCCCTGGAGGCCCCTGTGGTGTACAGATGTCCTGCCACAATGGCAGATGGGCCTCCTTCCATTTCCTGTACTTGAAGGCAGTCAGATCAGGATCAGTCAGAACCTGATCTATGGCCAGAAGATCTGCCTCTTTAGCCTAGAACAAAGGAGACAAGGCAAACCCATAAACTGCCATTAAAACCGATTCTTCTTTCATTTTCACCACAACAGTATCGCTATATTAGCATTGCTCAAAGTGACAAGCCAGATATGGATGTCAATAACTGATTTGTTTCACGGCTAAGCAAGGAATATACCATTAGGGTTACATGGAAGCTAAATATCCCACAATGCAAAATGCAGTGATTTTGTTTTATTAAAGTTATGCGGTATCCATTCATATAAGTATTCATATTACTTGGTACTATAACTCATGTTTGGTACCTGCTACAGAGCATCAGATGCTTTTTGCAGCAAGAAAATATTATAATGATATCAGCAGTCATCACTACACTTTACTGTACAATGCTGTAACAATAAAACATTCATACAACATGTAAAGATTCATATAGGCCAACAGGTTAATATGACTGACTACAGAAAAACAGAAAGTATTCCAAGTACTTAGTATGCTGTTCTTCACAACAAACAGCACTGCAGAAATCAGAGATAACCAGAAAGACAAGGCACATCAAAATACTTGCTTACAGCTGCAAACAAGCTGTTTTTTTCCTTCAGTGTCGAGTCCGTCTGCCTCACATCCTGAATACTCCTTAATTATGAGTACTCATTCATCCACCTATCCATCCATCTTACAACTGTTTAGCCTGCGCGTGGTGGGGGATGTGTTCCTTCATTAAGTTCAAGTCAGGCAATTTAGATGCAATTCTCCCACCTAGTGGTGTCAATAAAGATTGCAGCTAACCACCCGCTGCGCACCTTACCCACCTTAAGCGTGCTGTTCAGTGTCCGGATGTGATGTAGCTTTTCATTCATAGTCTGGTTTTTGCAGCGCTTGATGAATGACTTCCTAAAATCCCTTTTAGTGGATGGTTTTCGGTCTCCAATTGGCGATAAACTGGCCTCTTTCAGGTGAATGTACAATTTTTCCATTTCATCAGATTCATTTTCTGTTAAAAAACACACACATTAATTATTTTTCTATCTCCCCAGATAAAATGCAATATTTCTGGTTGCACACAAAGCATAATCTCTCACGCCAATTATTTATATTATCCATGTGTAGAAAACTGGTTCTCCATTTTCCTTATAAACGTTTATGTTTTGATGAGTTTATTAAACTCGTCTGCATCAAAATAAAATGACACTAGTTATTTTAATGTATTTAGCACTACTGAAGAGAAACAAAAACAGCGAGAATACAGCAGCGTTTAACATTTTCTTGCTTTTCACACAGAAAATGTGGTGCAGGGCACAGACAGACCTGCGGACACCTGCACACAATGGCGAAGAGCTCAATCTACGATTCTGACAATGACAGAGGTAACCGTCCGGGGACAGGAAACTCAATCTGTGTGAGTTTCCCCTCCCCAGAACAGCCTAACTATGTGCAAAAAGGAAGACTGTCTCCAAGTGCCGTGATGGCTTCATCACTTCTTGTTTTTGGCTGAGAGGAAGCGTAAAATGAATAAAAACACAGTCACAACCACATAGTCATATGTCAACAAAACAGCCAAAGCACAGCCTTAATGCATTCCCACCACTGAAACAGAGGCATCTTTAAGAGTGAATCTCAACTTTCTTGTAAACCAGAAGAGGAATTTTGGAACGTTCTGGCAGACGCTTTTGTCCAAATCTAACATTAACTGTCAAGTCGGCATTAACAAAAATCTTGTCCGTTTACCCTAATTTTTCACAGCACACTACGGAAAAACTGCATAAGAATTAGCTTGTCTTCACTAGCTTTTACATCAACCGCCCCCCCATAATACACAGTGTGCAGTGCAGCCCACAGGAAGACATGAAGATTTTGCAGTTTATTCCAGTGGCTGCACATAAAAGTCTCAGACAGACATGGGGGAAGGGGAACCTTCAGTAGAATGAGGGTACTCTCTATTCTAGGGTCTAATTAAGTCTGTAATTAGCCGCATCTAATGGCTGCTCTGCGCTTAACCAGCTTGCAGCTGCTAGGCGGACTCACCCTCTGCGGCATCTGCAGGCGAACACCCTCCCTGGTCCGTGCATGGGGCACCACTGACTGCCAAATCCAGGGGCTTCTGCGCCGGACAGGCCGCCACATTGCACCCCTTCTGCTCAGCCTCTAGGTGGAGCTGTCTGCGGACCTGTGGCGAGCAGTGCGCCTCCCTCCTGGCCGACTGCGTGATGATGTCCAGCGACGATCGCCGGTTCTTGGTCGTGGAGGAGACTGAGCTCTGGGACGTCATCGTGCTGACGGGAGTCGAGGTGGAGCCCGACGCCTCGCTCTGAGAAGGCGAGGAGTATGGTGGAGGGAGACTATCCTGTTTAAACAGAGGTACGCCAAATTAAAACTGAGAATAAACACTAATTCTTTGACACATGTAGATTAACGCTTTAGATAACTCTGTCTGTCAGCTGTATCAAAATGATGCATAACAATAAAAAAAAGTGCATAAACATGAAGTGACAGTGTTATAGTGGCTGAGTGGTTAGTACTGCAGCCTTAGATGTATCCAACTGGGTTTGCACGCCCTCCCAGTCTCTATATGGATTTTCTTCTGATCTACCAGTTTCCTTCCACTCGCCAAAAGTATATGAATTAGGTGGACCGGCATCTTAGTGTGTGTGTGTACTCTGTTATGGATGCACATCCTGCTCAGGGTGTCCCCTGCCTCGCCTGCTTCCTGTGATTCCCGAGAAAAGCTTCACAACCGTGCGGATGTGATGAACAGTGGGATGCAACAACAGAAAAGGGCAGGGAAAAAAAAAAAAAACTTGACTTCTGTGTTTTCTTTACTTTGGAGATCATCAGGTGGAATTATTCCCCCAGGAGTACGGATGATGGATAATGTCGTTTACCGTGAAAACAGAGTCTCTTTTATAAGCCACACATGTACCCCCCTTGGCACTTTCTGTTGCTGCACCAGAATGTGGCATAGTGCTAAAAATAGCAACAGGTCACCTGCCAGCAAATCAGACCAGGGGCAGATCTGAACTCACTCAGATACGATTGAGATCAAGATTAAGCCTGACTTTATTGATTCCTGGGGGAAATTCTGGTGCATTTAGCAGCAAGATCATATTTATATGCAAAACAAGCCAAGTGCAAAAATAGTAAATATAATGCAAACAATTAAACGTGGTGCAAACGAAAATTTAAAAAGTACATAGTGCAGAAACAGAATATCCTGAAGACAGAATATTGCAGCATTGTAGAAATAAATACTTACGGATAATAATAAAAATCAGTGACGGTAAAACAGTTAATACTATCAAGCCGCGTTTGAAGCCAACTAGCCGCGACCATCAAAGCCAACAAATTAGATCTGTTTATCGCCACAAGTTGAAAACGAGTCACGTGTCTGTGATGGGTCCAGCCCATCAGACCGAGATGTGCTTACAGTGTCTTCGGAGTAAGGGGGAGGAGGCACCTCTGTGGAATCCGGCTCCTCCTGGTCACTCGCTTCACTATAACGCTCTGAAGAAACACACAAGCTTTGCATGTAAATAGCTGCACTACCAGCCATAAGCCTTTGCACGCCGCAGCTTTTCACCACTCCTCCATTTATTTCATAAACTGCAGATTTTTTTTATTCTTGCGAAGCATTGGAAAGTTGAGTAAACAAGTATAAATGAAAATAAGTTAAAAAGTGTCCTTTAAACATGGGAAGAGTATGTAACAGTGCACGTCTGACATCCTGTTAACAGGTTGTGTGGGGATGGCATAGTCAAATTCTAGGCTGTTCAAATGCAATAGGTAACTGTTTCATGCCCTGAAACAGAGCAGTATTAATGTCCCTTGCAGGAATGCCTCGAAATTTTCTCTGCTGTTGTATCTGCCAGAGGAGGTTACTTTGATGAATCAATATGACATTTTCCTGCTAATAAAGGTACTCAAATGGTGAACATTGTTAGCAAAGAATACTGTGTGTTTTTATTAAATGTTAAGTAACATGCAAATGTAGAAAATCTCAGTATGTGCAAAAACTTAACTGGTAGTGTATGTCACCTATGTGAAAACACCAAGCAGAGATTAGCTCACATTCACTAGCACGACATCTAATTTAAGCCAAACCACTAGAAGCACCAGCTGAACAAAGCGACAGCTCACCTCCTGGATTGTCTGTCGGCTCATAGTGAATGGAAGCCAGCCCCAGTTTATTTAGCCATCTGAAAGCAAATAAACACGTTTTTGAGACAAACCCCTGCACACATGCCTAAACTGTTTGAGCGTGGTTCACTAAATGCTAATAAGAGCTAACAAGTGAAAGAGAAATTGACTTAAGTGTGATGTCGATTGCGCGGTACAATCCTGCCTCCCCCCCCCCCCCCCACTAGTC
>JAODKF010000030.1:23638900-23661427 GCA_026779585.1 Mormyrus proboscirostris | reverse complement strand
CTCTCTTTCACCCCTGCCCCCCCCCCCCCATTCCACCATCCTACCCAGATGAGTGAAGCAGGTCACTTTTCCAAAGTGAATTGATACAAATTGCGAAGAGTTTCACTTTACTTTCAGAGTCCACTTCTAACAAGCCATGTTGGGTGGGATAAGTTACGTGTTGACGGCAACCACTGACATAACAGTAGCATCGGTAACCCTGTTTTATTAATTATTCATTCCACAGACAAATAAAACACAACACAACCGACAATAAAGAGAATTTTCTCAATAATTGGCAATTCGTAAAAAACTTTCCACCAGAAGGGAAATGACAGAAAACACATAACAGCTAAATTATAGTTATAAATTTGATGCGGTTGCTGTAGAGAAGGTGCCACCAGCCTTGCTGGAGATAACGGAGGACAACGGTACTTACTGGATTATACCCATCAGCTGCCATATTCGGTGCCAACGAGATGGGGAAGGCAGCCTGGAAGAAACCGCACAAATTCGTCAGTGAATTAGTGCAGTGAATCTTAGCCACTATTCGATTAAATCGCTCCCTCCCCGAATAATACTCTTCTCCTTTTTTTCTCCCTCAAAATAACGCATACATCTTAATTATTCATGACAGTACAAATAAGATTACTGCACCTTTAGTAGCGCGGCCACGGTATCCCCAAATAAGTCACAGCAGAGAATTCTAAACTCATAACTTTCTTAACAAAAAATAAAATAAAGGACGGACGGCCTCATCCTGTTGACCATGCAGAAGGGAACCGAGAAAGAAAAACGCTGCCAACTCCGTGCGCAAAATTAGCCTTAATCTTTCTACATCGCTAAATGAAAATTGAGCAAGAGCCCCGGGGCTGAGCTGTGCGCATTGGCCAACTTCCTACGCCGCCCGGGTTCCTCATTTGCAGCGCAGCCGGGCTGTGAGGAACAAAGAAAATGAGGATGCTGCGTCTGCCGGTCACCCTATGACAGAAAGGTGCCAAAGAGCGCGTCCTGTGACATCTTCTGACAGGCCAGGCACTTCCTTCGATCTGCAGTTTTGGGAAACCTTTGTTAAACAGAATGTCTATTTTAACTTATAACATAATGAAATAGGGTTCAGATACTTTCCACATCTTACCGCTGTTTCGTACTATCGATTACGACAGATATTAACACGACGGGTTTCATTCTTCCTGCCCACTTGCCCAGGGACAGTGGGGGGCCTTAGGCAAAAAAAAAAAAAAATGGAGCCCTCCATCGCCCCACGCCCGACATGATAAAATTTATGACCATTATTTTACCAGTAAGTCTAAATTAATAATATCAAAGAAAATTTAATAAACAGGAAATCAAGATACACAAATGAAGCAGATTTATCGTTGTAATGTACTAAGTAATCGGCCCAGCGGTCTGGTCCTTACGCCTCTATATTTGCCCTACAATCACTCACGCAGGCTGGGTATAACTAAATATATTCATTACTAGTAATTCTGTTACTAGTGCTACTCCAACCTGTAATACCAATAGGCCTGTAACCTGCGATACAAATAGGCTCCCTGGCCGATTGACGTATTTCACTATGTTTGAGGAACAAAGTAGCAAAAACCACTGATTAGGGAGGATTGCCTCAAACAAGAAGTCAAACCCCTAATTTCAGATGACAGGGTCCATGGGCAGGATCCTGATGAATGGGGCCGTGAATCTTAGCAAATATAGAGACTACAAGAATCCCCATAATATAACAGTCCGGAAGATTACACACCCGGCCATTTGTCCTTGCAGTCGCTCAAGTGCGTAATGAAAGCATGTCAAACATCACGGGAGATTCGTGAATAAACCAGCATATTTGGTGGGTAGGCTGAGCGGAAAGCGATCGCCGTTTTCTATAAATACAAAAGTAATAATCTTCATTTCAGTTGTAGTCAAACTTTTCTTCAGGAATACAGCTTGTAATTAGTAAGGGGTTTATAAATATACCTTCCTGCAGCAAAGGTACATTTAGTTCAAGCAGTCATGTCAATTCCTACAGGTCAATGAGTGTACTGTTTATCAAGTCTTTGAAAATAACTCCTACACGTACGCACAGAATACAATTCTTGCATGTTGACTGTCACGGGGAATAAATAAAAAACAAAATTACATATGCTATATCATACCTGGATTCGAGCCAACGGATTGAATTTTACAGAGCTCATATTAAGAGGGAACAGGTTAGACATCGTTTCCAAATCTTCGGAGAAATGCTCCAAGTCGCTAGTCTTAGATGGTTAAATCGTACGTGGGAATTTTCCCTTGGTGGCATAAAACTAATTAACGCTGTTTGTGTTTACTCCTGCGTCAGAATGCAGAAAAAGCACTGATGAAAACGATATATGCAATTTAAGGAACGTTAACTAACAAAACAAATGCAATTCAACGAGGGACGCCTAACAAACAGCTAAATCGTTGTTTTTAAGTCTTAATGACTATATCGACAGCATGTGTGTATTTTCCCGTCTGTTTTAAAGAGACATAGCAGTCTGTAACCACAGTGCGTCGCTGTTGTGCCTTCTTGTAACATCTACACGGTCAGTTACTGTACATGCATTTTCTAAACTTTTTAAACACTCCAAGTACCGCTTATTTTGTTCTATCGGGTACGTTTTATTAAGGAACACGTTTAAGTAATGTACAGTGTAGTGACTGATACAAGGAAAATAGTACTACATAAAGAATTCAAACAAATTATTTTGGGGAATGTAGAACTGGAAAAAGAATCAAACAGCCAGTTGGTTTACGAAAGGGGAGAAATGTAGAGTTGGGACCACAGGTGGGTATTTCCCAAGTATCTCTAACCACTGGGGTTGTAGTAAATAACCTTTTTCAGCGCTCCTGCACACACAGGAAAGCAAAATGATTTCAAAATGATCGCACTGTTTTCAGTGTCCGGTTGAATTGTGCCCTCTATTGTAAAATTACTCATGTTCAGTCAATGACAGACATTACGTATGCAGCAGGTGTGAGTTGGTGTGTATTCACTTTCTTACACAATAGACACACTAATGACTTTAACACATGCAACAACAATGCAAAGGACCAGCAGTGTGTCAGAAAAGGTGTGTTATAGAAATGCTAATATTTAATAGATTACCTTCCTAGGTGGCCCTATAGTTGTGTTTAACTCTTTTAATGTGGTAACACAAGGATTACCCTGTGAACTTTTAGCATTGCATAATGCACCCTTTTACACACACTACGGGTTCATTGCTGCCTTCTCCGGCCCCCAAAGTTCCCAGAATGTTCTTACCCTGAAAATGAGGCACGGGAGAATAAATGTGGGAAAATTTACACGCATTCCTGAAGCGGGCTTAGTTTGAACATGAACAGGCAAAGTCTAAAAACTATTTAAATGTTCTTAAGATATTGTTGCGGATGATTTCTTGTCTGTTTGGGCTCATGTGAGAAGGAAGTCACTCGGTGACAACTGCCACCATGCTGTCTCACCCGTTTTTTTTTTTTTTTTTTTGCGCCATACAGTACAGCGATTCTTTTTCACGAGGTCCTAGACGCGCCAGGATCGGAGCCGAGGATGGTATTGGATTTATATTCCGATCCGCATCTGCGAAACCGGAGGAGACTGGCACAGGAATATCGAGTAACAGCCTGATTATTATAATTACCCCTGTCGCTGTCGTGACCCTTTTGCGAACGGGGTTGACGGATTATATTCAGATTATGTTATAACTCCCCGAGTGCTGGGTTGACATCTTACGTAAATACCACAGCCATGTTGGTAGATGGGCTGCCCTACCCAGTTTACCCACTCCGGAATCCAAAAAATTAGAAAAATCCTATCGTGTGGTTTGGAGTAACATTGTAAGGCACTATATTTTTCCATATTTATTTAACGCTTTTATCCAAAGCAACATACATTATTTTTGAGAAAGCAAATTGAGAAATCAGTCCCTGGCAGCAATTGGGGGTTAAGGGTCTTTTATAGGGGACCCTGGGATTTGAACCAGCAGCTTTCGGAGCAAAAATACAGCATAACCTATTATAATACCTAATAAGCTACACAAACCCTCTCAATAATAATTAGGCCACAGCTCTCAGTAGAGAGGAACAGAAAGTGAGAAAGATTTTCAAATACATTCCGCTTTTCCTGAAAGTCCACTCCTTGACCAGAGCCTCTTGTCCAAACACCCAACTGTTTGCAAGCAATGCGGAAAAACAGGAACATGTGCTGCCGTTTCCCTTCTCGCAAGAGGAAAGACCTTTACAGAAAATAACAAGGGACATTTTGGGAAATAAAAATGATTTGGTTGCCCTGTACCACGATAAATGACAAATTCACCAGAAAATCATACTGACAAAAGCCAGCTATAATAACAGAACTATTCACGTGAACTATGTGAATTGAGCCTTAAAAATAGCCCTTATGGTATTGATGTCTGCATATTTTGTATTGCTAGCACATTAAAGAGCACATTTCTATGACAAAACTGATCCCACGTGTGTCTGTCATTCTTTTCTCTCTCCAGCTGTGAATGACATTTAAAGAGCAGGGCTGCATGTTTAACAGCAATCAGATTGCTGAATTACGTCATATTGTATTACTGTAGCGGAACTAAACGAACAGGGGGCATCATTTTGTATACTATAATGCAATCTGTACAGCAAAAATGAAGGTAGCTTGCGTCATCAAGTTGTGTCAGAGGTCAGAGGACCCAGATTCACTATTACGGCTGTTAAACAGAATCACCATTTCTGTCCTGTTTTGTATTAATATGCCAGAAAAGCTGTGATATTAATAATTCCTGTTCAGATTGGAGAACAACAGAAATTGATGATAGCTGGTAAGTTTCCATTTATATGTATCAATGGAAAAATACATAGAAAGATGAGGGGCTGCTGTGCGTCTCCTGCCAGCCCCTGACACTCCCAGTGTATTTGGTTGCATGTTTTATTCCCTGTGGGGTCTGTGGAATCTCACTAATGCCACTTGGCAGAGAACCGCAGGGTCATGGCGGCTGAATTCCTTGCTCCTCAGCATCGCGACCAAGAGAGGGGTGTAGGTCAGCTTTTTCAGTAAAACCGTCACCTCTGGGAAGCTGCCAAAGGAAAACCTTCCCCTTTTCCTGATCATACGGCGCCTGGACGACGGTGGTCCGAAATAGCGCCCGCGAGCGACCGCATGTGACAGGCAGCGGGAGGAAAATGAACGGGAGGCCTCGTCACAATTCTCATACCCAGCTTTTGGCATTTCTTTTGGGGGCGGGGGTGCCTGGGGGGGTGAGTGACTTCTGATATCGGAAACAGGGAAGGGTTGGTGAATCTGCCTCAGTCAGGATTATCGGAGTTGGAGACATGGACTTCCGGTCCAAATCTTTTACATCTGCCCCTCACCAAGGAACTTCATCCATCCATTTTCTATACCCGCTATATAGGACCACAGGGGACTGGACCCTATCCTGGAAGCTACAGATGCAAGGCAGGGAATAAGCCAGGCTGGGACTCTGACCCATCACAGGGAGCCGACACGCAAGAGGAATTTGGTAACAGGAGAGCCCAGAAGAAACCTCACGGAGACACGGGGAGAACATGCAAACTCCACGCATGTAGCGATCGGAAAGAGATTCGAACCCTGACGAAGTGTGAGGCGATGGTGCAAACCACCGCACCACCGCAACGCCTCAAGGCACTTAGTCGCTCCTGTGAAATATCTAGCTACGTAAACGGAGTAAAACCATCACTACTGGTTTTCCACTATCCTGGCAACCTGGCGCACAGACATCCTTACCGCTTGAGAGAAGGACCATAATCTGGTGCTCGACTCGTATCTAAGGAGAGAGGAGAGAGAAAAGCAGTTTAGCAAAGTGGTCAGGCCTTCAGAGCACCTGACACCGGATTCCAGCTCATGCTCGGATTTCCAGTAATATAATTAACTTTATTACACCTTAATATATCTAGCTGATACTTTTATCCAAAGCAAAACACATTTATAAAAAGCGGGGTCTATTTGACCCCACGGTGAAATGACCCTGCGAACCCTGGGACTTAACTGGCAGCCTTCTGATTCTAAGCACAGTGTCCCAACCTGCTGAGCCACTTGCCATTTAATTAGAGGATTTAAGAATCATGCATTTGCACACCGTGTAAAATTCACAGTAAATTTAGGGAAGGTGCATTTTTTTTAGACGGTTTTTAAGGAGAGGCAATATGTGTGAGTCACACCCAGTGTGGCAGCATCAACTGAACTGATGGGCCAGTATGTGGGCAGCCTCTCCCAGCTTCTTGCTACTTTTTTTTAAATAATAATAATAATAATAATAATAATAATAATAATAATAAAAAACTTGTGTTGGGTGCTTCAGCTTCACATTTTCTCCTCAAAAGTAAAAAAAAAAGATTCACTGCCTCTGGGGACCAATGAATTTGATTCTTCATTGGTGCACAAGTGAGATTTATTGTCCACAAGCCTGTAATTACACCCCACAGCATAAGGGGTTCTGCTTTTTAAGCAGGAAGCTGATTTCTCCTAATTATGGACAGGATCTTGCTTTTCAGTTGAAAGGGAACCATTTTGAGAGCTTCCAGGCAAAAACAGGGAACTGTGTCTTCGGTTGTCCTGGCGATGAGCATCAAACAGACTTCATCAGCAACTTGTAGGTGACTCAGACTAACTGCAAGTCTTTGGACTAGGGGAGGACACTGGAGTACCCAGAGGAAACCCCGATGGCAGTGCTTCCTAATCCGGTCCTCAGTGATCCACAAGCCAGTCCACGTTTTTGCTCCCTCTGAGCTCCCTGCCAACTCCTGAGGGAGCAAAAACGTGGACTGTCTGTGGGTCCCCGAGGACCGGATTGGGAAACCCTGCCATACGGCACGGGGAGACTTCCACATACATTGCGGGCCCAACTCTAGAGTTGTGAGGCAACAGTGATGCTTACTGGGCCACCTAAATAAATAATAATAAAACCAACATCACAGAACACCCCCTTTCCATCCACCGAACTGAACTTATTCTAACTTGAGCTCAGTTTGCATACTTCGCATTTGTTAGCAGGGTTGCCAGCTCTTACACATCTGATGTGATGCTCACGCCTTCAGACTGTCACGCTCACGCAAGAAATCCTATGCCAAATCTACATTATTCCACTATAGACCTGAAATTAACTACATCAAAAGCATTGGGGGTAGTTTGCAAATCCTACAGACTGTTTACAAGGTCATAAAACTGTTACATACATGTAAATGCGTGTCCAGATTTGTCTCATATTGATCATCTCATGCCAGCCAGCAGACCAACTTTGGCAACCCTGTGTAAGCTGTGAGAGATGTGCAAATCGCCAGACAGGTGCACCCTAGGGTCAAGGGTCACATCTCTCTTTTCTGAGGCTTTCATGAAATGTTCTTCTCAGTTTTGTTATTCCAGTTCCTTCCGGTTTGCATTTCAGCATCGCTGCCTTTTTCGGTGGGGGGGAGGGGTGGGGGTGTGGGTCCTGGTTTGCGCCCAGGTGCCTGTTCTTGCAGATTTCAGGTAGGCTGCTTTTGCCAATAGTTGCACATTACTTGCATTCAGATGCTGAATTCCAGGTTTAATGTTAGCTTGCTATTTTTGTGTCTTTGGCTGCAGATGTAAGGCCGAAAGCCACTGCACTCATTCCACCCAAGAAGACCCCACCACCTCATACTTCCCCCTAATATTGACAGGCTTTGTCATAAATAAAACCCTAGTTTCATTACTGGCAGGAATTCAACGCCCAAACATGGACTGATTACATCACACCTTCAGTGCACAAAGCCCCTTTTATGCATACAGAGCTTTTTGGGGTATTTTTGGGTAGGGTGCAGAGTCATGCTGAATGTCGCTCCTGGATCTTCGTGATAAACACGTGGCGTGTACACACCTGTCCAGAATGCTGCTGCTGGAAATCCAGTCAGATACCTGTGGTGAACAGAAAGTAGAGAGTTAATCTGCCCACCGGACAGGGCTGGAAGGTGGGGCAAACCAGTCCCAGGTCGACATCTATCAAGTCAACCAACTGTGCGTGATTTTTATTGGACAGGTCTGCATGAGGTTTTTCCACTGAGGTCTGGGTCTGACCTCAATTGTACACGAATCTGTCTTTATTCACCTAACATTGTTCAAGAGCTTTGCAACTTCCCACATGTGCGTCATAACTGTTAAAGTCTAAAAATCGGGGGCCAATGTGAGATAAAACACCACTACAAACAATCAGCTACCATTAAAATCTGACTGTTTGCTTTAAATACAATGGGTTTCAAAGGGCAAGGGAGAAAAAAAAACAGGCTGAACAATAATCAAAGCAGGAAATGATGTCATAATTCAGTGTGAATAACCTGATGTGGTCTTCAAAGTAGGAAATCAAAAGCCACTGAACTAAACAAAAGTGTACATTACTAGACACACCCCAGGAAGTAGTCTTTTGTTTTTAGATGGCGGCATTTAAATCGCGATTCCACCACCACCAGAAACTGCATTCAGCCAGCATTTACAGTTGGCCTGGAACAACGAACGCCTTTGGTTTCAATGCGTCTCCCAATAGGAAGTGAAATTTAGAAAAAGCCATGGAACACCTACATGCCCCGCCCATCACCCACTGAGCATGTGCACAGCAGAAAAGCTCATTGGCAGTTAGGCGTGTTGAGGTGGAGAGGATGGAGAGGAGCAAGCAGAGATTAGGAACAGCACCACACTTAGGCAGAGACAGAGCATGCAGGTGCAAAAAGAAAAGGAAAAGGGTGACCCGACCCCCCCCTCCCCAAGACAGTTCAGCATGTTTTATGGTCTTTCACTTTATTGCTGATGTGATATTCATCCAAAAATATAAGACTCTGATAGTGTGAATTATTATAAAAAACATGGTAAATGGAATACACCTCATTTAGGTTAATTACTTTAGATTTTTTTAAATGCCACCCATTTGTTTTAAAATTCCAAATATTTGATTGAATTTTCCTTCTAGCCATAAAATTAAGCAAAAATTGTGCAACCTGTCCCTGAAAGGAGATTTACTTGTTTTTTTTTTTTTTTTCCTGTTTGTAATTCAAGCGCAAGTGAATCGCAAGCAGTTAATGCGTCAAAATCACAAGTGTGAGGGATTTATGGTTGCGGCTCAGCAATGGACATTCCTGTAATAATAGGAGAGAGATCCTGTCACAGCACATGGCCACAAGCCTGGAGTAGAATTATTGCCGGAAGGTTGCAGAAGGGAAGATGGCAAGTGACGTGAATAAGGTTAGTCTCAAATATCTGCTCATGGCCTTTCCGTTTATATTTTCACTCTTTCAGTGCTGAGAATGTGTGGTGCCCAACCAAAGCCACTTCATTTGTGCCGTTATTAGAAATGACACACTGAAGTTTGTTTAATTTGAAATAAAAAACAAAACAAGGAATAATTAAAATCAACTGCACCTTTAATATTCTATACTCAAGAAGGTTACAAAACTCAAGTCAGTTACAATGCATCGTGGGATACATGTTTCTCGACATGAAGCAGTTAATACTGTTGCTCAAACTCGCATTAGCAATTAGTACTATTGCTTTGAGACATTGACCTGTGTGGATAGCAGATGGCCCTCTAGTTCCCAGGGCTCAGTGGGGCTGAGGTCAACGCTCTGCAGGCAATAGAACCAAAATCACTGAGAAATATTTGGGTTGCACCCAATAATCAACTAGCTTCAATTTTCAAGTTTGTTGAGCTCAGCCAATGACAGCATCTCTAACTCAAGATGGTCATCTGTTTGCCCACCTTCTCTGTCTGACCCCAGGCTTCTGGTGCCATAGTAACCACATCCACACAAGTATCTTGTTACAAGTAAGTCTGGGTAAATCCTGCATTGAACAGTACTGTGCAAAAAAGTTTAATGCATAGATTAAAAGGCCCCCGGCAGCAGTGAGTACATTTTTTTCCAACCAAAATGCAACAGTGAACAACAGAAAGGAAAAAAAAAAAATACACAAAAACTTTGTGTATACAAACTGACAAAGATGCCTTATTGCTGTTAAATTATTATTACATTTGAAGGTATTACGAAATGGCATAGAAAAAAATGGGTCAAAAACTTTGGCAAGTAAAAAATAATTATAAAAAAAACCAGCACAACATAAACTGTACAGGAAATATTCCACAATAAACAATGAAATAATTTAAATTATCACACAACAATGGAAACAAGGTCAATGTGTTCTAAACCTGAATTAGTTTTCTTTTTCTTGAAGTAGAAAACAGCCACACTAGTAGAACCCAGACCGGGACCATTTTGCCCTTCCCACTCACACACTGAAATGTTCCGGAAAGGTGGGGGGGGGGAGAGATACAGAAAGCTCCACCAGCAGGATAGCCCCTCCCCCAAGCGGCTGCGCCGCAGATAGCAGCGAGAGACACCAGGGTGAGACGAACAGGAAGCCCCAGACAGGAAGCACGAGTTAGTGAGTCAATAGTTTAAGCCGTGATATCCAACTGACCAGTAGTGAGGGCTCAGACGAGCGCTTCTTGGACGTGGGGGCCGCCGGTGACTTTTTGGGCACGTCGTCTTGGAACGGGATGGTGGCGCTGCTGTGCAGGTCGGCGCTGACCAGTAGGCGGCTGCCCCGGATGCGGTCCACACCACGCGCCAGTCTCTCTCCGGCGCCGAACCTGTGGGGGGGCGGGGTCGGGGGGGCCTCCTCCGCGATGGTGGGGATGCGCTCGTTGCTCAGGTACCTGTACAGCAGGTCGTCGCCTGAGGCAGAAATGACGGAGATGACGACCGGACTGGCACAACGTCCCCCCACAGCAAGGGGCTAATTCACTTATCTGGCCAGATTTAATAAGCTGATTCATCCCATCACTGCTGAAGTGGGGCCCCTGTTTTACCTTGATTTTTCTGGAGCCCTAGACTAGACTATAGCCTCTGCCTTTATCTGCCCCCTGCACTTAGCTAATATCTCAATGACGCGTTAGAAAACAAATTTAAAATCGCTACCTGAACCAAAATGTGGAATGGCATTCCTGTGATTTATTGGGGGGGGAGATGAGCAAAAGTGATATTTTTTTTTTTTCCACACCCTGCAGCACAATCCAGAAATGCCAGTCATTTAACTTGCCTTCTCAAAAATGTCGTTTTGGGTAAAAACATCTGCTACATACATTTCATGTTAAAAAGAAAAAAAAAAGGGGGGGGAAAACCCCCAGATGTACAGATCATGAGTGGATCGGTGAATGAAGCTCAGCTAATGGACAGGAGAACCATGGCTCTCTGTCAGGTTACATCTATATCCATGCCGGTGGTGGTACCTTTTCGTCCCGCTGTCCAGGGCTTGGAGAACGGATCATTCTGTACCAGGCAGGTGTCCGCTGGCATGGACAGAGGGCGGGGTTTCCCTGCAATGGGGAAGGAAGGATCACGGTATTATAAATATCACTCCGATTTTTCATTTGGAAACACAGTACTGCCAGAAAAGCCAAAAAGAGTGGGCTTTTAATAAATGGAAAGAATACTAGGATCTATCCCATCTTCCATACGCGCACGTCCTATGCAGGACCGTGGGGGTCTGGAGCTGATCCAGGGTGATATGGGGCACCAACTCATCACACACACACACACACACACACACACACACACACACACACACAAATTAGGTGACTCCCACTGTTTTTGAACTGCCCACCATGTCACGGGGAGAGCATGCAAACTCCACACACATGGTACCCAGGTGGAGACTAACTGTGGTCCAAAAGTGTGAGGAAACTGTACTAACCACTGTGCAAAATAAATAAATAAAATTTGTTTATTATTTATTCTTGTACTTTGTGTAAGCTTGGGGTCAGAAATCATTATTTGCATCTAAAATCAATCCAAGCGTTAATATACGGTACTTATGATACAGGAGGTTCGATGCTAACCGCGTGACAGCATCTGGCTTCTCATCCGTGGCTGCACGACGTTGACCTCGATGGGTTGGACGCCCAGCTTATCGTAGTCGGCGATAGTGAAGCGCCGCCGGCTCTCCTGGTCCAGGAAGGAGTTGGGCGACTCGGAGCCCTTTGGCCTCACATTGATGTTTGTATATGAGCTCCTCATTGCATCTCTTCTCGAGCAGAAAGACAGATTCGCAAGGAAGGAGGAAGAAGCGTGTCAATCAAAACAATGCTACAGAGGAAAAGAACTGGACCTTCGTCATAACGGTGCGTCCGATATTGCCGACTCAAGACTGTCAATAGATAAGTCACGTCGTTTATTTATAAAAGCTATCAAGTTGACAGAAGAAGCCTCCACTGCAACAAACACAACACATTCACTAGAGAAGATCCTCTCTACCCGAACCTCAAACTACAACCATGGGGTAACATGGCACAAGGTCTGATTGATGGGGGGGGGGGGGGGGGTATTTTACCTCGGGGTATAAGGTATAGATGGAGGAGGCGGAATGTACAGGTCTAAGATGGCTGGCTTCTCCATCTTGAGGGAGGCGTTTCCTGTCCCGGTTGTAGACTGGGCTTTGTCCAGGGATGGGGTGCTCTGGAACCCATAACAACGCAAGAGGGGCAGGTTAGAGCTCCTCATAGCTGTCCTCGTCTCAAGGGCAGCCAGGCAGGCAGACACATTCATCAAATCGCTGGGTTACAGCAGCCCGTCTCCTCAGCTCAAACTAAGATTTTAAGCCATCCTCTTACATATTACACCTCTAACCCACCTGGATTCAAAATGCAACCCAAGGTCACAACAGGGATTTATCACATAAACAAACATGCAAAACAAACAAACAAGACAGACAAACACACACACATGCAAACAAACTGAAGCATGGAATACTCCTTCACTAGCCAAAACCTCGCTTGTTTCAATTGCCCTCAGTTGGGGGGAGGGGGGTTGTTTTCAGACTCTTGTCTTCACAGAACATTGTTTATGTGCTCTGAGATATAGCATCTCACGAATTGGTATTTCCTGTACAACTGCACAGATTAAACATCCTTTATCAGTGTCTTTAGCACCTGCCCCATGATCCCTCACCACGGCCCTTCGAGTCAACCATCACACAATGGGTGGATTATAGTATTCGACAGCCGCAGAAAAGTGACGGAGACCCTGCATGACTCACCTACGGGGAGAGCGGTGCCTCACGCCACAGGGAATTCACGGTCTAGTGGGCACTTGTGTAATCACCCCCCATACATACATCCTGGTCCCCCATGCCATTCACGAGCCGGGGGCTGTACACACTGACCCAGGCAGAATGATGTAACTGGGCGGTACTGTGTCGCTAATTTAGGAGAACAGAATAAGCCCCATTGTTTGGCCTCGTTACACACCCCAAATTTGTTGTTTGCCCCCACCCCCCAGCCCCCCCATCTCTGTTTGGGTGGCCTATATACCTGCCTGAACTCGCAAGCTCCGGTTCCACAAACAAAACAAGTGAAATAAAGAGCAGTGCTCCAGTCAATGCGAAACGCGGAGGTGCATGTAATCTGGGCCAGCCCAGGCAGATGCAGTAAGGCAGTGCAGTAATCACTGACATTAGTCTGCATTGGGGCCTCTAGTCGCTGCACAGGGGGGTGCGAGCAGGGCCTGCGAAGCCTTTTCTTGGGGCACCAGTGGTAAAGTTTTGTAAATACCAGAAGGATTAGCCGGCCCCATGCTCGGTTCCAGGCCAGGAAAATTTGGGATGGGGAAAATTCACTGGAACTTAAAACTGTAAACTGAAGCCATGTCGGTGGAAGGTAAAAAGATGGAGTCCATGTACCTGCACCAGGGGGGGCTTCCAGCGCATGTTTTTCAGGGGGGCAGGAGTGAAACCAGTGGTGCCGGTGGGCCTCTTCTTCAGCACCAGCCCCACGCCAGCGGGGTCCTCCCTCAGCTTGGCCACAAGGTTCTTCAGCTGCCAACCCACCTGCACCAAGAGTGTACAAATTCAGCAGCTTCCCTCCCACAATGCATCTGTGCATCCGCTTTGTCTGACATTTAAACACCAGATACACCCACAATCATCACACCACAGATAGGTATCCACCTGTGCATTTGCAATGCATATATGCTCTGTCTTGCACACACTCTTTACTTGTACTGTTGCATTGTGTTGTTTTGAATCCACCATTTGTTGTCCAGTGTATCATTTAGCTGTTCTTTGTTCTAGCCGTCTCTCTAGAAATTTTAAATTCCCCTTCAGCCCCTTCAGAATCTGCTTAAGCTGAGGTCCATGTTTTGGTAGGGAGCAAAACCATGGGCTTTCTGTGGAAAGAGATGCGATGACGGGATGCGTTTCATCACGCCACTCACCACTGTTTGCTGGTTGACCTGGATCACTTCGTCTCCTGCGTGGATTCTGTGCGTCCGGTCAGCAGGTGACTAGAAACACAGCAGGAGGATGAGTACAGATCCCCCGCTGACCCTGAGCTTATCATGAACACGACGCATCCACAAGCCAGAAAAACAGGCCTAAACAAGGCCTGTTCTGCTGATATCCGCTCTGCAACAATGGGGAGGACAGTGTTTGTCTCTTGTGGGGCGGTGGGAGATCCCCAAACATCCTCAAAACAATGGTCTGAACAATAAGCGATGTGCACGGGCTTCGTGCAACCAAGAAACGGCCCATTGTTATTCTGATAAAAAAGCCGCTTGTGCATACATTTATAAAGGAGCAGAGCACCATGAGAAAATGTACGGAGCCACGGTTAATTGGATAGAAATTCCACAGCTGTGTGAAACTCTGGATAACAGCCCAAACCTCATTTCTGGTTAATTATGGACCCTCAGAGGGGGAAACCACTTCAGTTAGAGATGGGGAAGAGACAGACCCCCACCCACAGCTCCATCCCTATATCTCCGCTGTCCCTCTTAATAAGGACCAGGTTTGCATCTGCAGCTCAGCCTGAACCTCTTTATTAGTAGGGTCCTTCCTCTCCCACAGACATACAGACTCACGAGGGGGGGGGGGGAGACTCGCCGCCGCCTGTACTTCTGACGCCCCTCCCCCCCCGAAACAATGCGCTTTCAAACAATGTCTGTCATACCAGCAAGATTTATACAGGCTGAGGGATGTGGGTGGGTTTGCAGGAGAGGGAGTTTTAGGTGAGCACAGCACCTATAAGTATCACATATCACTCCTAACAATGTACAAAGGGCATTTATGGGATGCAAAACATATTAGTCAAAAGACCTTTTCAAACCAAAAGTGAGAGCAGCATAAAGAAATGTTACAACAAAATGTTACACAAAACTCAATAACATGTTGGCATTACCAACATGCATAATTAGATGATAATTTGTAAGTCTTAAAGCATATCTTATTGGCTAACATAAATAGGGTTATAGAATTCATAAGTTATCAGACACCACAAAATCTGAACGTCACCGTAGACGGAGGACACTAAAAGGGGAAGGTTAATAAAAAAAAAATTGTAAAAATTTACTTAAATAACACTGCCAACATTACGGATAACCGCCAAACCCCAAAGGAAAAATTTCACAGTAAAAGTCAAGACAACATTATCACCACAGGAGGTTCAATTCAAATAGGGCACCCCCTGCTGGTGGGAGTCCTACTTGCTCCACACCCAAAGTCAGGGCTATTCGACTCACGGTCCTCAAGGGCCGAGTCCTGCTGATTTTCCAGCTTTCCTTTACCTGTGAGCCAGGTGTGAAGCCTCTGGCCAATCAGAATCAGTAATTATTAACCTAACTGTCTGGGAGAACTGAAAACAAGGCCTGGATTTGGAATCGAGTGCCAGTCTGCCCTAAGTCGTCATCATACTCACATTTTCTGTGGTGCCGGTGATGATGTGTAGCCCATCGTAGGTGGACTTGATGTACATGCCCTGGGAACGAGGAGGAAGGCGACACTGGTGTGAATGGTTATACTGGGAAAGAATAGCAGATGTAAATCACAATGGGGAGGGGGGGGGGCAGGGAACAACACCTAGAGGGTACTTTGGTTATAAGAGGAACTTGGAAAGGTCTCCATCACTAAAAAAAACAAAAACACCTGAAAATACTGAGTGGTTTGCCGCACACTCTGGGAGGCATGTGAGATCTGCAGCTGACCAAGGATGGGGGCGGGGGGGGGGTGGAGGCAGGCTGACCGCAGCGTCGACATCTCACCAGTCCTTCCCCGGGCTTGATGTTGACAATCCGGACCTCCTCCAGGCGGGTGATCTGTCTGGTCAGAGGGTCTGAGGTAGTTTCCATGGTCTGGTCACAGATTCCATTCAAAACCTTTGACTGCAATTCAGACAAGAGGCCATCATTAATATACTGCAATGATGACATGCAAGCTACTTTACAGGCATATTGTGATTACTTTGATTAGGCATATCTGACTCAGAGGTCTCCACCAGCGTTTCCCAATCCAGTTCTTGGGGACCAGCAGCCAGTCCACGTTTTATATCTACCGTCTGCTAGGGAGCTCGGAGGGAGCAAAAACATGGACCGACTGTGGGTCCCTAAGGACCGGATTGGGAAACACTGGTCAACTCAACAGGGTGACATGATTTCATTAAAAAACGTTGGCATCTCTACTGTGGCTAAATTGCATTCTTTCGAAATGCACACACAGGGAGAGGGGGAGCAAGATAAGGCTGGTGTTCAGATCATAATTACATCATTACAGCTGGGCTCCGCTCGAGTTAGAGCAGATAATATCATGCTGTCATCATTAGGGCGATATGGCTTGACGTAAACATAAACGTGTTTCTTCTCACGGAGCTGCCGATAAGATATAGGCCTTAACCACTGTAAATACTCAGAAGAGATTCAGCGGAGACCGGGGTATGCAAACCGCACGTTCGCATGGGCCCTCCGAGGTTTGAGCGCCGCCCTCTTGGCCACAAACAGTCACTACATTAAATAAGCAGAGACGCTGAAACAACACTTTACGCTAACCAGCCAGCTAGCTACATCCGTGTATTCCCTAGATATGCATTTCGTTTTTGAGACCTTAGATTAGGGCGGGGGGCCCAAAAGTGACATTTTATCTGGGGCCCAGAAACAATAACCCCAAACCCTGGGAGGGAGCGACTCTCTATGGCGCGGCACTTTGCGGTAGCGCCTGGCTGAGCAAGACCAGCGACGGCCCGCCTGAATGCCGGACTCGCATACCACCACAGTGCTGCATAAACATAACAAAAAAAAAAAATGGGGAGGGGGGGGGGGATGGGAGGAAGGAGGAGACATCACATGGGGAGCTCTGCAGTTCACCGGCACGTCTGAGAAAGAGGAAGTTCGCTGTCAGGACGAGAGGCCTGGTAATTGTCATTCGCAGGAAACTGTGATTAATGGAGGGGGGGGTGGGTTATATTCAGTGGTGTCAAACCCCCCCCGTTGTATGACAAAAAAAAGGGGCCCCGGAGACTAAAGTGTTCCAAACTGCAGCACTGGGCAACTGAAAGCCTGCTGACCGAACGATTCCCCAGAAGCTCGACTCCCCTTCTGCGGCCGCCATACTTACGACTTCCAGAATCTTCTCTTCCATCTCATAAACTGTGCAATCCTGCAAAGAGAAAAAAGGTTCAGTCGTTCAAAACAGAACCACCAGAATCAGCCATTGGAACAGTATCAATCAGTGTAAATTAAAAAAAAATAAATCAAAATTGTTAAAAATTAAATACACACAAATCTGAAAGCATCTCGTAAAGCACACACAAGAATCACAGAAACACGAGTGAACAGAAAAATGTACAGATAAGTGATTAAATGAGTTAAATGGCATTAAAATTTAAGAAGATGAGCAGAACCTTTCATTTAAAGAAAGAAAGTCACATATGTACTAAAAGGATAAGCAAATAACATTCAAAGCTCTGCGCAGAGTGACTGTCCCGCAGGGCAGAGCACACCCTGTCAGCCAGTCACCCCCCAACCTCCAATCGCACCGTGTTGGCGCCTGACATTTCACCGCACTGTCTAAGGCCTGCAGCGCTTCAGCTTGCCTGCCCTGTGCCACGATAAGTGCGGCATCAAGAACGGGCCGCCTGCACGCCTGACAGGATGACGGAATGTGGGACAGGTCGCTTTCTGTAACAGGGGTGGAAGGGGTCCCGTCATGTTTGGGCATAGCCCGCATGCTTCTTCCACAAAAGGGGGTTTGTTTGGCGCTGGGAATCTTATTTGAGTGATAACCAAGGGGGTTCGGGGGAGGGGGGGGGCTGCGTCATCCCTTGTCAACTGAAGCACATTTTGCCAGCTGGGAGGCAAATATTACCACAGCACCCAAATGTCAGACCCTCAATCAAGAAAATAAATACATTTTCAAAATTGCCAGAAGATGCAAGGGGCCATTTCATGACACCAAAACCACACCTGAACTTAAAATCGCTTATTAAAATCAAGTGACTTGGCGTTACCTGACATCTGCAGCATTTAAGTATACATATCCGATTCAGTGTAGTTTGACATTTTCATATAGCACACTTTCCACCCAAAAGGTAAAGGTTTTCATCTTGAACTCATTTGCATGGTGCAAGATTTAGAGTAGCGTCTGATTGTTAGCCTGACCTCCTTCCCAGACCTCCTGCCGCCAGCCGAGATCGTCGTGACACAGACAGGTGTGTCTCTGATCTCTGCCCACCCCCTTTGCAGCGCTTGCCAGATCAGACAGAAGAGCTGCTATTCTTTATCATGCTCCTCTCACAGTACTTCCGAGTCCATGAGTCCTGAATGGAAAGCTTATCTGGCCCTAACCACCCGACAGCTGATGGGGGGGCGGGGAGCAGGGGGCATGTCACTGTGGGACGCCATTGGTCGTAGCCCTCAGCGGGGGCGGAGCAAGTTCGATAAATCTCAGCATGTGGACGAGCGCTGCGGGAACCAGCCTGGATCAGAATCTATGTCCTCTTTCCACTGTATGCGTTGCGTTAAATCCAAGATCTTGGACCAGCCTTTATCTTCCACATACAATAGACACGCTCATAATCAATCACGCCACAAATGTGGAACGTGACCTGAGGCCCTCAAACTCTCCATCTCACACGAGCTTTCAGGCACCCCGGTGAGATACCAATAAATAATTAATGAAAAATCAGACTGAGCCCCCCCCCCCCCAATCCTGAATTATTACCCTATCAGACACACTATTCCACGTTCCTTGTGGAACGTCTCTGAGGAATAAAAACTGGAAACAGCTGGCTCTGGGATACTTCAGAGGAACATCTTTCAAGAGAGCCAGAGGTTTTATGGAACAGTAAAACCCAGCGGCTGTTAGCCACACAAAAAGTTCCCGAAGTGCGGAGTTCCCCATTAGAACCGGCAGGGCACAGTGCGTTCATCAAGCGACCTGAGACTCTCTTAGGTGAGCGCCGCTGCTAGAAAACATCATGGACTAGTGCGACAGACACAAGTGTATCTTAGGGTGACCACGAGCTCCCTGACCTGCTGAACAGTGGTGGTGAGCTCAAGGCACTGCTGGATGATCTTGTTCTTCGTGGCAGTAAAGTCACTGATCCCCGTCAAGGGTGTCCTACAAAAAAAAAAAAAAAAAACACAAACAGATGTCACCAATTACCATGCTGGGGGCACAGCTGTGGAAACGGCACATATCGAGGTGCCTGCTGAACAGGTGAATTCTGAGGGTTTCCCAGACGTGAGCCCAATGTGGAACGAGGTCACTGCTTCCCCACAAGCGTTTAACACAGACACTCAAGGACGCAAAAATGGCTGTTGTGATGGAACTTCTGCCATCCCTACCCCCCCCAAATAAACCCCCCCCAAACGCTGGTCTATGCAGTTTCTATACGCGGATCTTGCTCAGGAACATTCTCAGACTCAAAAACGTAGCATGTTGTTTGCCTACTAGTCATTTTGGGGGCTCTCCGCACTCTGCGGTCATACACACGATCCTTCAGATGGTTTCTTTGCGAGTGAGAATAGGATTAGAGGAAGAAACGTATGGATGCGGCGTGAGAGTCGTGCATCGCTAGAGCGGGTGTTTCCCCCACCCCCACCACGTGGTTTTTATAAACCCGACAACCGCTAAACAAACATTCCAGGTTATGCGCCAGTTATAGCAGAGACCTACACATATCTGAGACCGGGCGTTGAACCCTACCAACTCTCAGGAAGTAAACCAGACAGTATCGGATTTCATTGCTCTCTTTTGACAGCAATTGGAGAAAAAAAAAAGCGGGGGGGGCGGGGGGCACAGCACTGTATGAAGGCACAGTAACCGCAGATGAGTGATGTGTCTGTTTTACAGATCAGCCGCTCTAAACATCATACCAGGTGAGGGGAACAGTTTTTCCATACTAAAACCTTTGAACTGACCAAAATATTAACCCAATAACAGCCCTACAATATAAATTCCAGCTGGAAAAGGAAAGACATCCCAGGAGTTAATTATTAGTTATCATGATACCACATGCTGCTTCCAGACGGTGGCCTCTCCAGGCTGGAGCATATATGGGGGCGGGACCATCGGCTGAAAGCTGATTGGCCCACAGAGTGCTCACTCCCCTGTCACTCACCAATTCAGAACATATCATTGGCTAATAAGGTTAGCACATCTGTACGGATTATGACCCCTCTCACACCCACCAAAAGAAAATGCGAGAATCACCCATCTCCAGGCCAGGGACAGCTTTCCAGCAGATTCACCAGGTGCACCTTACCTGTCCAGCCAGGCTAGAAGGTTCTTGGCCGCCCCAATGAGCTCCACCACGAGGGTGAGGAAATCGTTCGGGGGCTTGCGGCACATGCTCCCGTTGTAGGAGGGGCTCCTCCGTCGCTCAGACGTACACACGCGCAGACTGCTGGTAGCCGTCCTCATCCGGGCAACCAGGTTCTTCAGAATATCCGTCTCTATGCCATAATTCTACAAAAGAGAAAGCCTCCATTTACACCGGAACAAAGGGGAATCGCTATCGCTATTGCTCAATCATTCCTAGGCATTGGTTCATCAGAAAGGTATTTAGGTGTTATGGGGTTTGAACTGCAACTGGCCAAGATAAATAACACTGAAGACATAACAGTAGTCGCGGCCTGGACGAGATGGGAGGGGAATTCTGCCACGCTCCCATGTCCCCGGAAGGCACGAGTTGGTCACCTGACTCACACGAGCTCAGCCAACAACGCATTCCATGGCCTCAGTTTCCTCTTTATGCATTCCACTCCTCAGCAAAGTGGAATGGTGCGCTGTTCATGGGGCAAGCTGGTGGTCTACTGCTGTCCCCCCCACCCCCGGAGCAAACACCCTGAAGAAGTACGGCTGGAAAGCTAAGGCTGTTCAACGGTCAGGATCTCAAGGTCCCATAACAGACTAGACTGGGGGGGTGGGGGGGGGGTCTCTTGTACAAGACTCACGAGATCCAGACACGACCTTTGTCACACTTGTCCTGCTCTAGAGGCGTCAACACTAAACAAAAAAGTGTCAACGACTAGGAAGTGGTCAAATCTTTAGAAAGATGCCGCCACCCTCCTGAGATGCACCCAGACCCCATCTAAAATAACTCCCGTCTAATCCCACTGCAAATATTTTATAAAATATCCCGCCAGTACATATTTACATTACAGCCATGGTCTGGCTGTAGCACATCAGCTACGCTGAGGCTTTCGGAGGAAGCAGGCAGCTTAATTTAGACCGTCCTGAAGGCCGGCACTGGAAGAACGTTTAATGCCGGAGAACGAATGCAACTGTTCCGATGTGCACTTGGAAGCGACACGAGGATGTGCCTCCTGTTCTGGCAAGTCTCATTCAGGGGGGAGACACTGGCCTGGCACCAGTGCGCATGCCGGGCGCTCACTGCGCATGCCGGGCGCTCACTGCGCATGCCGGGCGCTCACTGCACTTCGCATGTAATGGGAATGAGTAATCTGCCCAGACCCCGTAATCTGCAGACCAGTCTTCGATTGGTCACTGGCATTTGATGTTAAACACAACATGCCCTATTGAGGAGCTGAATTGGAGACTTCAGGATTAATAAAAGTGTCACCGCATGTTGCATTTCGGAGGTAGATGTCTAACGATCAACTAATATTAACAGGTACAAGTAATTTAAATCAAAACAGACTTCAAACAGGTCTTCAGACAAACTAACTTCCACAACATTTGGGACAGCGACTGTGAAAGAAATTACACACAAGCTCATTTATTCACCAGATATAAGCTGACGGGCATCCAGGTTGCTGCATTAAATGGCAGGAAGTACCATAAACGGGGATTGGTGCAGTGAAAGCCATTGGTAAAGCACCTTAAATACAGGCAGGGGGCGCCGTTTTAAACATGTGTTGGGAAAAATGTCCTTAAGGGGTTCTTGTACAAGCGGAAGGGGAAGAGGAGGGGAGAATGTGTTATTTTTGGGCCTCCCACACCTGCAGATGTGGGGTGGGGTGGGCTCAGAGGCAGGGACTTCCCCCTTCACCACCTCCTCTGCGGCAAAGCTCATCCAGTAAGGGTGGGGGCAGCAGGAGAGGTCACATCTGTTTCCTGCTCTCTGGCACAGAGAGACAATCACACAGCAGCAACCTGACATTTCCATGCTGTCAGAGGTGGAACGTTTAGGACTAGAAAGGACAAATCCAGACCAGGATTTTGTTTCAACCAGCCAGTTAAGTGCTCTGTGTGTCTTAGTATGAAGACAC
>JAODKF010000030.1:23617179-23629156 GCA_026779585.1 Mormyrus proboscirostris | reverse complement strand
GGGGGGGGGGGTGGCGGGGGGAGAAAGACTGTTACAACCCCCACAGCCGCAACTGAGAAGCCATGCAGGGATATTGGACAACAGAGATGGGAGGAAACGGAGGATGGTCAGCGGAAGGCGGGTGGGAAGCAAGCGAAATGTGAACCGCAGCTGCTCCGCACATCAGCACTCCGACAGGAAAAGGAGGGACACGCATCACGCCCGAAAGCCTTCGGAATCACACTGTGACACATGGCTGCATTTGCGAGGAAGGCAACCGCGCATGTTCAGCACGCGATGTCGCGAACGCGTGCGGCGGCTTCGCAGACTGCGGCGGGGAAAGCGGGCAGGTGTTAATCTGTAATTCTCGATCTCGAATAGTCCGACTCCACCTGGCAGAACGTTAACAGCCTAAACAGACCGTTTATCGATATAGTGCCCTGTTTAGCATCTTTGCCTTCAGATAAACTCTTTTCCTAATGATTAACCAAAAGCGTTTCAGCAGGCAAGTTATGAGCAACGTAAAGAATGGGCAGAGTTTCAGGGCTTGGGAGAAGAAAACTGAATAATATCAGCAGTCAGTGATCAGCAGCGGCGACAGGATCAACAGCTGGCCTAAAGTTTTTCTGGCTACGGATTGATGTGTTTAGCTCTAATCGGTGCAGCGTCTGACCAACGTCACCGATTCCGCCGATGTGCTTGCATGGATCACCAAGAACTATTGTCAGCAGATTCTTCCCAAAAAAGGGAGAGACTTAGAATAGCAACTGAGAAAAATTAACAGCATTCCTCTCATAGCTACTGGTCACCAGGTCTCGAGCAGCCAATAGCCTGGTGGGGGTCACATGCTGACCAAAGGCTGCTCAAAGGCGGCAGATGGAGGGGGGATAGTGGGCTCCCTTGGTGTCTGACTTGGGGTCAGATTTGTGGGCATCTGCTTAGCAGGTGGTGCAGAGATACAGTAAAGACTCAAACTGATCACTCGTAGATGCTTTTTCGTACAAAAAGAGCAAAAGGGACAGATTAGAGTTATTAGAGTTATTATTAAAATACACATCAACAAAAATAGCTCCAAAACCAGGAATCAATAAGGCATGACACAGGTTAGGGGGGCTGGGGGGGGGATCTGAAGTACCCTCCAACAGAACATAACAACACTCTGGCCCAGCTAACATTTCAGACACTGTCAACAGCACATCATTAGGGTGGATCCAGGTCTTCTGGTTAGGTGAGGAAATAACTCATTTGCCAATGACATCTTTACGACGTTTTCACATGACAGAGCAGATGTAACCGGTTCGCCTACCGTTATTCTCAGCTTTACCATGGGGGCATTATGGCTGCTTGAACGGATTACTAAAACATCTATAAGTAGAACGTTGGTGTAGAAGCTAAGGTCAACTCAAAGTTCAGGATTTCTTCAAGCAGGGTGGTACGGCTGGGTAGATAAGGCCGCTTGAATTTGCAATGCATATCACAATTTGAATAAAAAGCAAACCACTCCCCCAGCCCCCCCTTGCCCTTCTCAGGCTTCCACAGTGAACGTTGATTCAAGCAAAAACAAACATTGCAGAACTATTATAACAATAGGACAGGGCAGGAACTCTGACCCAAGGCACATCTTCTGGACTCAATTAACAACACAGTGAGCGATGTTAAAAACAAACAGGAAAAGATAATAGTTACTGTGTTTTCGGACACAGTTTGAGAAATTAGCTGGATGTTCCTCTCTACCAAGATACTCGTGTCCAGGTACAGAAAGGTACCACATTCATGCCCTGGTCAAAGAGGCCCCCGGGCAGCCGCATGATCGCCAAAACCAGAAGTGACAGCTTTGCAGTGGCTTGAAACCATAGCATAACTTTTTACATCTGAAAACAGAGAGAAAACTGCAGAAACTTCAGATTCTGTTTTGGCGGTTTCAGTGTCCGCTGAAGGATGAGAAAAATCTGCGTACCCGTTTCCTCAAAAACAACTCTACGGCAGTCCTGCTTTCAGGTTACAGCAGATAAAGACAAGACGTCACCCAAGGAAATGCACAAGTCACGAAACAAAAAGCCCACAGTAGCATTCTTATGACTCAATGTGAACAAGGGGTCATTCACAAGGAACAACGGGTGTTCCTATGATGCTCCACTTATCACCAACTGATCACGATCAGATCGATAAGAACCGAAACACCCGGCTTGGTCTCTCCAGATTAAGCGCCTGCGGTGCTCCATCACGCCCAGCAGCGGGAAAACAAACTCGCCACACCCACCAAGCCGTTGTGCCGAAAGCCCCAGCCAGTAACCGCCACCTCGTCAGACGGACAGCACCGAATCGCTGCCTCTCGCGGGGCTTACTGACTGACGTCACATAACAGAGCTGATATGTTCATTTCCCCCCTGATTACTGGTAAACCTAAATGTTCAACATTGCACTCCAGAACTTAGGCCCAAAAGGTATTAAATTAAACCACATAGATCCAAGTAAAGTTTACAAAAGAAGCTTACTACTCAAACCCTACAATGAATTTTAAATTAGCTTTAAAATAAATCCTACATAAGAAATTTACAAAAGGAGAGGAGGCCATTTGGCCCGTCAGGCTCATTTGGGGAGAACTTAACTAATGGCTCAGAGTTGTTAAAATCTTATCTAGCTCCGATTTAAAGGAACCCAGGGTTTTAGCTTGCACTGCACTAGCAGGAAGACTGTTCCAAACTAAATACGTGGTGTGTAAAGAAGCGTTTTCTCAAATTCAGTTAAAAAATGTTCTCCTGCTAATTTCCATCCTGAGATACTTCTTAACATTTACCAGTGCATTCAAACATTTTTAAACACAGAAATATAAATTTCAAATTTAATATGGAGGTGCAGTGGTTAACACTGTTGCCTCATATGCTGGGGACCAGGGTTCAAGGCTGTCACGGTCCCATAGGCTTGCGTGTGTTGTGGGGTTTCCCCAGTGTCTCTGCAAAGTCCAAAAACATGCTGAGGTTAAGTGGGTTGGCACCCCATCCAGGGCACACTTGCCCCATTCACACCTAAGGGTAGTTTGGTAACTCCACTTAAGCTCAGCATCCATAGACTCCACACCTGTGAGACCCTGAACAGGACAGGTGGTTACAGAAAATGGCCAGACTTCTACTAATAAGGCAATAGGCTCATTTCAAAGGAAAAAAAAACATCTTAAAAAAGAAAAGCAAAACGACATGTTTTAAACACATCAGTGAACTTAGAAAGGAATGGAAACTATTTGGCAGAACGTTAGCGCTGGACAAGTGAGGGGGGAGGGAGCAAGACTGTATCTGTAAGCATGAAAGTATGCGGCAGAGTTATCGTCTAAACATTCTTTTCATAGCATTGCCATAGAGCAGTGAGCATATTACCCGCGCATTCACGGCCCGATTTGGGGAGATGCAGCTTCGATTAGGATAAATGACAACTGCTCTTTACGATCAATTATGCACAGCACGCCGACTTCTGTGAAAGTTACCTTCTGAACGTGAAACCTGAAGGCATCCCCGAGGGGACAGACTAATTATGACGCATGACATCACGTGTCATATCAATCAGATCCGAACAAGAGGGGGTACGGCTCTGTGAGTATTGTGTTGAGGTTTGGGAAAAGGCGGGGGGCATTGGTACGTCTATTGCACAAACCCTTAAGCCATTCAGCTTTTAAAATACACTCCGTAGTCTGTATATGAAGACAAGCCCATTGAGCATTTTTTGCTGCTTAGCAGAGTTCACGGTGGTCCTGCCGCAAACTCATCCCGACCGCGCGAGAATAAATACCGGTGCCTTTCTTCACGATGGAAAAAAAAAGCGGCCCAGTAAAGGGTCTGGGTGTTAATCATTAGCCTAGGGACTCCAGACAGCGAGCGCCGGCTCCAACACCACGAGTGAAGGAGCACATACTGCAACCCTGTAAGACACAGCGATCGATTGTCCATCGGGCGTTTATGGAGTTAACCCCAGGTCAACATATGAGCCAGTGGCTGGTCGTTAGTGGCAGGGCAGAGAATGCAAGCCAGTGATCACGGGCAGCTCAGCCTCTGTGCGTACAGACCTATCAGTGAGTCATTCCGAAGAGCATTAAACAAAGGGATTATAACGGGCAGACCATATTGCTACGTAGTTTTAGCACACTTTAATAAATAGGCTAATGCCTGAGTGAGTGTGTGTGTGTATTATATATCTGAGCCGTCTTAAGGATAACATCCATCTGATTTGCTCTACACGTGTTAATTACAACTTGGAGGCATCGTTGAATTCTAAACTACAGATTCGTAATGAATGATGAAAAGTCCTCACGTATTTCTTGGGAAGTTAAATAAGACACTAATATAACATAGTTCCTGTTTTTGGACTGAAATAATTGCCTTTTATTGTAAATTTGAAGTAGTAATCAACTGGACAACTTCGGTGAATTTTGCAATTTTGGTATAAACAACGTGACAAGATCACGCAGACAAGCTTTGACGTCTCTTTTCAATCAGATAGGCTTTTAGTGGAAGGGAGAGTGACACCCTATTGTGGGTTCTGGAAATACAGGTTGTGTCAATAACAGACGATACATTTACAGGAGAAATTGGACCAATGACTTTTCGCTGTGATTTTTTTTTTGCGTAATCTAAGGGAACCTGAATACTCCACTTGAAAAGCAAGTCGTCAGATCATCCGCACTTGCTACAACATGAAAAGCAATATTGAAGAGTATAGTATGCAATTTCAAGTTCATATACGACTTTGGCCGTAGAATAGCCTCCCAAATATTTCATTAGTGTTTTTCGTTTAACACACGCGCGCGCACACACACACACACACACACACAACCAGATAAGCTACAATTATGCGTTGTCAAATCCCATCAGAACACCGGAGTAACAAAGTTACTTTATTCATGCACGATTTACACATGACACCTTATATATTAAAGTATACTGATACATTCCTCAGCTACTTTTTGAAGTTGAAACGACCGAGGATTACCCATTAAACATTACCCAGCCGTGGGAACGCCGTTTCAAGCGTGAAACAAATTACTGCCAACTGGGGGAGATCAAAGGGCCGAGAACTTGGAAAGTAAAGCACATTTAAAAAGGATACAGCAGCACTGACAACAAGTGATATCTGCGGAAATTATATCTGAATAATGATAATAATGATGATGATGATGATGATGATGATGATGATTGTCATTGAGGGTAAATTGCAGCGAATCGGTGGGGGAAACTCAAGTTTACGTGAAAGTTGCAGAAACACAGCAGCTAGACGCAAACGGTCAAACCGTCGAGCGGTTGGTCGACTTTACAATTTTGAGTATGTCGTTACTCAGCGAAGACACAAAAACTTTCCCGAACTCATACCTTTCATCCAGTCAACGACTTGCTTCGGTGACCACTTAGTTATCGGATCCATGGCTTGCATTATTTTTGTGATTTACCAGCTTCAGAAAAGTATCCCGAGAAATGAAAGAAGCGCCGAAAACGATGTGTCCGTCCTTTTCCAATGTACAACCATAGTCCTATTATCCCTACAAACTCTATAACGCGGTCTCTAAAGCGAGATCCTCTTTTGGTCCTGCCTAGACAATCACATACGGCACAAGCTACTTGTTACCCTGCACATACTGAAGAGCAGAGACGATGAGGGAGGGGGGAAACTCACTAGAGTATCGGGTTGCAGTTTCAGCTTTTTTCCAACAACCACATACAGCTGAAACTACTTAGGGGAGGAGCGAGTATTCAAGCGCTTTTATTTTACATGACAATAACAACAAGAGCGGCAGGCATACAGTAATACTGTCAGTTTTTAAATCCGTAGTTTTATGTGTTTGTTCACGCATAAGAATGGAAGATACTGTCCATCTGAGTTACCCTGTAAGGTAGTCTGTTGTCTTGAAAATTAACTTTCAAATCATAAATATTTTATAGCTAAACACGTCATTTATACTCCTGAAAAAAACTGACACATTTCCTGACATGTTTCGTACATACTTAAGTATTTTCTCTCATACTGCGAGTATATGCGCTTTCCTGGCACGGATTTGGGGCTGTCTTTACGATGTATAAAAATGTTCCAAGGAATGAACGCAGTCAGCATTTTACACCCCAGCGTCAGTAGAGAAACTGACACCAGATTCTGGAAATCCAGTGTAAATACTGCACAACCGGAATCCTATTATTTCAACGCACTCTAACAAAGAATTTAAGATCAATAAATAGGCCTAAACCACAAACAAGTGTAATTATGATTATATCATACAAACTTTCTTCACGAGAGACAGCCGGTGGATCCGGAATTCTGTCATTGTATGTAACTCACCAGTGTTCTCTGTTGGCCAGAAGGGATACAACACCTTAAAATAAATCCAATAACACTATTCCGATTTTAATATAAAAAGAATCAGTCCATATTTGGCCATAAAATAGTTCAAAACAAACACAAAACCGCGGCGTGACGTTAAATGGTGAAAGCTGTCTGATTGATGGGGTACCGAAGACGGAAGGCAGGCAGTGATATGTCACGACCCAACGATGGCCAGACTGTGCTTCTCTTAAGATTGGAGGAAACTCTAAGACAGAGACTCGTGTCATTAGTGTGTCAGCCGTGAGATATTAACGGTCTTTAACGTGCAGACATCACAGCATGCAGCCGTTGCATGATTATTCTTAAAGATCTGATAAATTAGACCAAGATATGCACAATGCTCCAAAATTTTCGACTTGCGTCTTTTAAATTAGTTTTCTAAATGCACTAGTTTGTCTCAGTTTGGCAATGTGGTAAATATCTCAAGAGCTTAAGTATATGCTCAATAATTTGTCGTTTTAAAGTAAGACCCAGTTTTAATGGTTTAGAAATCATTTCTCAAATAGCGCAGCTTGCGTCTTTCAGAGGCGCACGGGAACCCAAATGGAAACGGGAAATTGTCCCCTTTCTAGATCGCTGCAAAGTCACCCCCTCCCCCAAGTCCAACCGCTGCATGATATCCCTCCGCCATAAAAGACAAGCTTAGCGTTCATGGCACGTTACAAACACTCGCTGTGTCCACCTGAAAGATACTGTGCCTGCCTGATACGCAAAATAATAACGCTACAGTGTCCCATCAGAAAGACCCTTTCAGACAGGAAAAATACGTCACCGAACAATTCGTTTAATTTATACGAATTACCACTAGGTTTTTTGACAATGGAGCCAACAGAGATGTGTCTTTTACTTACAGCATTACATCAGCTACACATCCAGTTAATTACGTAAGTAAACAACTCGGATAAGGACAGAAGTTGATTGGAAATTATTTTTTAAAACTATTACTGAGCTGAAATATGGAAACAATTTTGAAAGGATTGAAATTATAAATTCTCAAACTATGTCTAGAGCTGCAGAATGCAATAGATGAATCAAACCTCCATTAATGTTAACTTTTTACTCTTTACTACCCCAGTAACTGCGGGATGTTGGTAACATTCCCCATTTAAAATGCCCAATTCATGTTGTCTGGCCGCTGCAGTTAAATTTTTTGCCGATTGACCGAGGTCCTTCATGTACCGACTGCTTCCTGCCCAGGCCGTAGACGTCGCCTGACACTTGTTACACAGCTAATAAAAACAACTGGGCAGGCTACCGTCCAGAGCTGTGAACCCTAAGCCAACAGGCACTAACTGACAGAGGTGTGAAGGCTTGCTTTGTTGCACTACACTCAGAGGGTTGCGAGACTGAATTCCAATTTGCATGTGCAGAGTTTGCATCTTCCCCCACTGTTAGCGCAGGTTCTGCCCTAAGGTCTAAAGACACGTGGTTTGGCTGTATTGGTTCCTTTTCTGTGCCACTGCCCTGTAACTGACCGGTGTCCTTTTCAGGCAGAATGCCGCATTGCTCCCCGTGCTTCTCATGACAGATACCCAACGCCTGAATACTCAACAGGTGAAGTTGCTACTAAAAAGGAATTATGGAGTTTGGTGGTGGTGTTTCCGCCCGGGGGGGGAGACATGCTAGTGAAAACCTCAACATTAACAGGAATTACATGCTCGCTTCGTGTGAGGAATTGCGTGTTTTCGTGACAAGATACAGACAGCGCTACGATGCTCTGGGAACAGCTGTATAATCATGTGCATCATAATTCAATGCTACAATAATGAATTAATGATGTTCAGCCCTTTTTTTTTTTCTTCATTTTTCCACCTCAGGGCAACAGTGTTTTTGTTGAAACAGGTAACTGCCTCAAGATACCATTGTGATGTTTTAATGTGGGTGTATATTTACTATGTGGCTTTGATGTGGGCGTGTATTCACAGTGTAGCATAGCAGATGGTCTTCTCTATAAAAGGTATCATTTTGCCCCCCCCAACCCCCTCCCCCGCCCAGTCAAGTCACGCCAAACACACACGCAGACTTTCCCTGAACAGGGAGAGTCCCCATTGCTTCTGCACGCAAGTGTGGAGCCTTAATTGTTAGTAGATTGAAGTGATAATTGTACCAGGTGTCATTTTTCAGAAGGTCAATAAAATAATCCACAGCGCCACGAAAATCACTTCTGTTTTCTTTTGAGTTCCTCTTTGAACAAACGCCTTTCCGTAAAGGACTCTGTCAGGTGTGAGGAAGTGGAGCGTGTCCAGCAGCACCTCGCTCTCCCAGGGCAGTATCTGCTCGAATTTGGAAACTGCAGCATTTTTTCCTATATTATGAGCATAAAGGTCCAACAGGTACTTCCTGTTTTGATCTACTTCGCTGAATATGATCTGACAGGGTGCAATTAGGAGAAGGTTATAGGTGTTTTGCTCCATGAAGATCTATCTGTACGGGACTTCTGGCACCTGGGTGTGGAGGTGGAGGTGAGGTTTTCTCCTCCTACAAGATGACCTCCAGGTTTCAGGATCTTTGACAGAAGCAGTCTGTGGTTCTACCTACTTGTCAAAGGGGTGTGTGGGGGGGGGTGATCCTCACTTTTACCTTCTCCACACAGACCTCAGGTAGAAGTAAATGTCTGTAAACCCCCACCCTGTTCACCACCACCTCTGTCACCGTGGCGGGAAACAGCCAGAGAGGTGAGCTTGAGAAAGCCCTCAAGAACAGCGCTGACGTTCCAGATGAGATGAAGCCAATGAGATCCTGGAACCAGGGAGTAGAAATGAAATGGGAAAAATTACCCGCACAGGACTATAAATAGTGATCGTGCAAAAATGGCCATGTGACGGTCAGCCTGGTCTGTCATTGCTGCAGCCCTGCATGCGACAGTGAGCGCCACAACAGGAACAGCGTGGATCTGCTTTGTTACTGTTTGCAGCAACTGCAGTGGGAATGAGTTTCTGGCCACTTAAAGTCTCCATTAAGATTTAAGGTTCTGTGCAAAGACAAATCTAACTTGAAAGAAAACGCAAATAAAAGACAATATTTTTATAAGTTTAATTATAGGGTGCTGTATGTTAGCACTGTAAAAGCAGCTATTTATAATTTTTGTCCAAGTAAGCTGCCCACTTGGCTGTAATTCCTGTGCACACGTAATGTAAACACATTTACATCTATTTATTTAGCGGATGCTTTTGCCGAAACTGATGTACAAGGGAGACAGATTGTCCCACACCAACACGCCTTGTTTTCTTTTGGTTTTATTGTAGTGCCTGGTGTTGACTGAGGAGAACTTCCGTAAACAACAGAAAGTCACAGGCGTTAACACGGAATAAGTGGTGAACTGGGGCTTTGCTCATAAGATCCACTCTTTTCTTGGAGGATGCTCTGAGGAGATGCATCTCTCTCCATAACGAGGCTAAGAGGATCAGGAGGTGGTGTGGCTTGCCCCCCAACCACCCCCCATTGGCCCTGGGGCTGGAGATCTAGAAACAGCAGGTGCTCCAGAAGGCAGGAAGATGGACACAATGCCTGGTGTGTGCGTGTGTATGCAGAGTATGAGGATCCGAACGTAGATCCAAGCCAAAAAATGCAAGAGGGCAGGAAGACGACACTTTCTCTGCATTCCCCATCATATCCAAGACCCCAATGGCAGTGAACCTAAGGAGCCAATGTGTATCTCCCACAATCCACAATATTAATTAAATTACAAATGCCACGGCGGCCAATGATACGCCGGCGGATAGTGTCACATGGGCTGTAGGACAATGCACTACAGAGAAGCTGGAACCTTTAAATATCTAAATGTGCGGGGGGGGGGGGGCTTCATGGCATGACATGCCTGAAAGGGTGTGAAATTGCAATTTTCCCCACATCGGCTGAATGTAATGGCTCATAGTTCCCTGACCTAGGGGGAGATAACTGGATTGGGAGATCCACTTTGGGGGGGGTGGAGGGGATCCCCACTGGATGAGCAGCTGACAGGGACTGAGGAGGGAACCAGACACACACACACACACACACACACACACACACACACACACACACACACACACACACGGGGTTGGAGTGGAGAGCAGTGGTGCCTAAACCGCACTCACACAAAACGACACACACAGACTCTGACATTAAATTAAAATAATAGATGCCATATAGACTCTACTCATTAGGAAACCAAGCATCTTAGTGAGTTCATGCAGTCTATAGTAACATAACATAACCAGGAACTCTGGGGAAAACCGCTGGCAGAATGACATTTCCTAACAGGGAAGGTACCTTTGGATGACAACTTGTTCATGGGGAAAAAAGCAGAATCCTTTTATCTTTGGAAAGGAAACCAAGCCATGTTGTACACTCCCATGGACACACTCCTGGGAGCACACACCTGGGGACACACTCCCATGGACACACTCCTGGGGACACACTCCTGGGAGCACACACCTGGGGACACACTCCCATGGACACACTCCTGGGGGCACGCACCTGGGGACACACTCCCAGGGGCACACACCTGGGGACACACTCCTGGGGGCACACTCCTGGGGGTACATTCCCGGGGGGAAAATTAGGGGGCACACACCTGGGGGCACACATCTGGGGACAGTCCCTGGGGTCACACTCAGGGGGCACACTTCCTGCTCTCTCAATTGTACATTGCTTTGGATAAAAGCATCTATTAAGTCAATGTAATCCCACAATTCTCTCATTTGAGAAGACTGAGGTGTGTTTTGTTCCAAGAAATCCGATCTCTATGATCGCTCGGTGCACGCGGTGGAAGTGTAGCTTGCTTAGTGAACGGATCCACGCGTCTCCAACCCCCTTATCAACCCCCACCTTCCCTCTCCCACAGAGGCCTTACTGAAGGCCCTTTTCTAAAAGCCACCAAGACCTGTGACAGCAGATACTCTTTCCGCAGATGGATGACCGAGCTGACCAGGGATTAAGGGGGGGAGGGGTGAGGGAGGGGTGAGCGGAGCCGGATGGCTCTGGCAGGTTAGTGTTCAGACCCTGGAGGAATGGCCGCGCTTCTGCTGAACAGCCGGACACGTCGCGTCCAGTCAAATGAGTGCCATGGGCAGGTGGGACCGCATCACTTCCTGTTTTCTGGCGTTCAACAGCAACAGATACTTCCTTCCACAAAGGTGCATTTATTACTCAGAATTGCATCTAATTTATCCTGGATTTCTCCAAGTGTACTAATATATATATATAAGAAAAACAAAATGACTTTCAGATGACCTATGCTGCAAACATGCCTGCGTTACCGTGAAAAATAAACAGGTAGGCTAATATTTTCCGTAAAATTGACCATTTCCCATAAAGAGGAAATTATTTAAAACCAATTTAAGGAACCCATATTGCAAATAGCTGAAGATAATTTTTACCTCGGAGCCTTTCTTGTTAATGGCTTTCATTATATCTGTAAACAGCCCTTCTTAACACAAATGAGCCTTTTCCTTGCAAAACAAAGGTAGTCTGTTTGATTTCTGTCTCTCAAGTAACACATATGTCATATATTGACATGTTCATGAAATGTGTAGGCCAAAGCAGTGCATTGCACAATAAGCTAACTGACTCAGAAATGTTGTCACTGTAACGTTCAGCTCCGTTCCATCCGCCCGTGTGCCACGCCCCCCTCATTACCTGGTGTTTTTGCCCAATTGTG
>JAODKF010000030.1:23581435-23599141 GCA_026779585.1 Mormyrus proboscirostris | reverse complement strand
GATAAATGGGTATTCTATTGTGAAATCAACTTACACCTATTGTCTCGCAAACTTCATGGTGCTTTTGAGCTCGCGCTGTTTTAGGGGAACTGGGAAGATCAGACTTATACAGTGGAAGGTTTGGTGTTATGCAACAGTTTTACTGTTTTTCATAAACCTTTGCCTGTCACAGTGTACATCATCTGCAAGTTGGGCAACGACTCTCAGAAGGCGGTCCAGGTCCTGGAGCAAATGTCCGACGTGGACATTGAGAATATAACGGTGAAGGACATCTGCGGAGGCTTGATGGCGTGGGCTCAGAAGATCGACCCGAGTTTCCCGCAGTACTGACTTCGGGCGACCTGCGCAGCTCAGCATGTAGAAAGGCCGGGGAATGTGGTTAAATTTATCTTAGCAGTGACTCCCATATACTAACTACAGTCTGTTAATCTTTAACTCCATTTAGCTGCAGGTTTCCGATGCAGATGTGTTAATGCCTGCCAGTGGAAAGGTAGCACTCAGGAACAGTGAATGAGGCTGCCATTTTAGCACCTGCAACACAGTGGAACTGTCAATATTTACAGATTTTTCATGCCCAATGATATTTTGATGTAGCAGTTGTTACTTCATTGGGGGAGCGGGGGTTAATAGGTATTTTGTGAGGGTGGGAAGTTTTAAAGAGCATCATGAATGCAAGAATAACTGCTACTTAAGAGTTTTTATATTGTGTTTGTAACTTGTTCTCTGCGGTTATGTTGCTCCATCGTTTATCAGTCGTATATTAAAAATATACAGGAACCTAAACCATCTGTATTGAAATCTCTGGAACAATCAGATTATTGTATGGTATCATTTAACATTTCAAATCCAGGCAGTCGCAACACTCCGGACTAGTGGACTGTTGTTAAGGTAAAGCAGAGCTGGGGTCTTGCAAAGCTGAGTCTCCGAAATGCTTCATGAACCTGGATGTGTCGTCCCACAGTGCCTCCCCGCCCTTTATTTATGTTGTGACTGTCTGATTGAGCACATTGTTGCTGACAACAATCATCCCCTCACAAAACTTGTCATGATGCACTGATATGGACAGTTCTATTGCTTAACTGGAGACATTTTATAACAGGAAATTGACATTGTTTCTGACCTACACAGATCTTCCTGTTCAGCATATTGGATACATTATTGTAGGGTACACCAGGGACTCCACCAATGTAGGGTGGGGCCAAGCCATTTATAATAGAGCATTAATTCAGTTTAAAATATTAGTTGTTATTGTGCAAACGTATGTGCTATATTCGGAACTTTATAGAATATTGTTGTCTACCATGCTTGCGTCTGTTTCTGTAGAAGTCTGGTTTCCTCTGAGATGGCTTTTCGTTGGCTTCTTCTTTTATTTACAGTATTGTGCTATTTTTTGTCTTTCTGCAGTTTCCTTCGAGAAGCAATTGAAATGACTAGTTTTGATTTCAATGACATTTGCTTATTTAGTCGAACAATACGCAATTTTTATCCTTTTTAAACAGCTTTCAATAGGGCATTAACTTCCCTCCTATACCTTTTTCTGTCCATCTTATTTATGATGTTTTACTTCAGTGTATCATAATTAATTAGCGATTAGATTTTCCTAAAGTTTCAAAGTAAACTCCTCCGCATTTTCTTTTTTAAGACATTTTTTGAGTTGGATATATATTATTGTATCTTTAACATAATTAATTGTTTATTATCTAGCTCAAATAGTTACGAAATGTTACATTTCCTTCTTGCTCTTCATGATGCAGTATTATGTTTCAGGGTGCTATAGCAACATGGCAACGGTATAAGGAATACACCCAAGTAATTGTGTAACGAAAGTTTGATCTCACTGCACTGGAGAGTTGTTTTTAACGGTTTTAATTCTGTATTTTGTTATGGCGCTCATAAAAACCGTCAAACATGCAATTATGCGGGTAGTTTCTTAAACTTTTAATCTACTGAAACGCTAAATAGTTGTTCGTAAGTCACAATTCCATACAATATTTTATTTTATTTGAGCACGTAAGGCACAGAAAATGAATAAATCTCATACCTGTCCATAAACCTGCTTTTATACATCACTATATCTTTCTTGCGTTTCATTTCACCGTTAGAGGTCGTTAATACTACAGAGACCACTATAATACAGGCTCTGTATAACGGGAAACCGTGCTAATAAACGCGCATGCGTGTTTTACAGCAAGACGCCAAAACCATTAGCTATTGAATATGGGATATGTAGTTTTGCATCGCCGTTACAACTGGTAAACAAAATTCGGAGAAGGCCACATGAACTCCAGGGTCCATAATGCCTTTCTTCTTCTCCATTCTAACTGGAAGAAGGGGGTGCAGTCACAGCTGGAGGGATAATAAGATGCGCATGAGCTAGCTAACTGGCTGTGGATAGAAGAGAAAGTTTTTTTGAAGGGGGGGAGAACTTTGGGATATTTGACTGGGTATCCGCTTATATATTGATTTTTATACATATTTTCAGTTTTAAAGTTCCGGCAGAAGTTTTTTTTTTTCTTGCTAACTGCACTGTGAATTAACTCTTCATTTCTCGTTTTCTGGTGTTGCTTGAATTTAGAAGTTTTTGCAGTACTTTTGCCAGGGTTGTAAAAACCGCCTTCTTGAAAAAGCGGAGGTAACGTATTTTTTAATGAAGAAAATATCAAACTGACTAGCTTTTGTTGGTAAGAAGTACTATGTCACATTTAGAATATCCAATATATATGTAGTGTAACTTCATTTGTTGACATGGACAGACTTGGTGGTTATTCTGTCTGCTTTTCTGTTGAAAGTGGGAGGGTCCCAGATGTTGAATAGTTCTGTTTCCAGATGTGATACGTACAATGAGACTAGAAATTAGAAAAGCAAGTATAATCTGCTAAGTCCTGCTACTAAATACACATGCATGGTATGTGAAACTGCAGGTACTGATGTGTATGTGTAATGCTTTTGTCAAAGCGATATTTATTAATAAAAATACATTTTTACTCATTTTTAAACGCCGAAACGAAAATGAAAACGGTGGTTTCCTTTTGAAGTATATTTGTATTTTAAGTGTTGCTGCCAAGCAGTATATTGCCATCGAAATATGAGGCGATTTTAAAGAATTATAAGTCGCACACATTTTCGCTGTTCATTTATGCTTAAAATCGTACTATCGTTATAATACGCGCTGTGAATTCAATATCTGTCTATGGGTTACTCTGATAACACATTTTTGATTTTCAAAGGTCTCCACGTCGATCAGGCGTACATACATCGCTCTGTGCCTTATTCCTTGCTGTATTTCGCAGGAACGTGCGTTTGTGAAGTTATTCATTAAAGCCAGTGTCCGCTCAGTTTTCCCCGTTTTTCATGTTTGTTGCTAGATTTCCGGCGATTGAAGAAGAACGTCGTCTGACAGTGGACTACAACTGGCAAAAAGTGGACTACATACAGCAAGAAACATTTCCAAAGAATGGCCTTAATCTAATCGAGCTTTGGGAGCAATACAGCCGCTTTCAGCGGAGGACGTGGAAGAGACGAAACAGCGTTTAATTTCTTTTATAAGGGATCATTTTCATTTATTGGCTGTAAGCGCTTTGCAAGCTCAATTCGAGGATGAAGTCGGAATCAACAGGCGTTTCCCGCTGACTCGAAAGCCACGTTTCTGTATAACTTCAGGCGCCCCATTTTAGGATACCGCATATCTTTTCCGAAATGTCCCCCTACCCAAGAAATCGGGGTTGATGATCATTTATCTGAGAGGTGCTGTATTCGGTCACTCCAGGCTACGAGATGGAGAAAATGATACAGCGGCGTAATATTTGTTGGTAATACTTTGGTCACGTTTTCGGGACGCTGGACGGTTGATATATACATATATATATATATATATTTTGCACAGTGAGCATCTCGGTAATCGGAGGACACCCCAATGTCTACCTGCAGCAGCTCGTCTCCTTCGCCCTTGCCTAAAGCGTACCCTCATCCTCAGCATCCCGCTGCACCACCGACCCCGTCGCCGTCCCCCAGCCCCCCAGCGCCCTTCTGCAGGCTCTCTAACGGGAGCCTGAGTGCCCCGAGTCCCACCAACTCCCGAGGCTCCTTTCACGGCGTCTCCTTCCTCCTCCAGATCGGACTCACCCGGGAGACGGTTAACCTGGAAGCGCATGATCTCTCGCTGTCTGCCGTCAAAGATCTTGTCTGTTCAATAGTGGATCAGAAGGTAATTAATGTCTCTCATAACCATTTTTTCTCGACTCCCAATACCTAAAACGTTTAGTTTTGTAGTTATATTTAACACTAATATAAAATTATATGGTGCCGATGTACTGTAGGGGGATTACACAGATTATTCACCGGGATTAAACAACCGTTTAAGTATTGAGGTCATTTTTATTTTGCATAAAATAATTAGTTGTTTATGTAACCTGAATACTTAATGCGGCCTTGGATGAGGGTCACATTCCAACACGTGGCGCTGATTAAATGCAGTGAACTTTACTATAGGATCACTATACTATACTACTGTATACTTTGCCATATTGTACTATACTACTGAGATACACTAACATGGTTGTTAAAATGCTAATATGCAGTGTACAGCTTTAAATTCCACGTTGTCACCTTTCAGTACTAAATTACCTCAATTTGCAGTTCCATCTGGAGCGAAAATAGCTTAATAATGACTGGAAAAGTACACGCAGTATCTTTCTGTTTTCTAAAGTAAAAAAAAAACGGTTTTCCTCTCTTAAATTCAGATGGAATAAAGACTCTTGTAGGTCTATGTAAAGGTAAGAGTAGTCACCAAGACCACCTCCAACTAAAGACTGGAATTTGAGTGGCATTATTGAAATAAATATATAATGTATTTTAAGCACAGATGTGCAATTAGAGGGTGATGGGGGGGGGGGTTGACTCAGCGTTCAGAGAGTGCAAAATTACATGCCTGTAGGGTGTTGGCATCGATTACAGTGCCCCCTTATCGTCTTGAAATCTGCTTGCATGATTTTCAGATGCTGTCGTGTTGCTCACACAGTTAAGCTCTGCGCTTTAAACGTTGCAACATCGTGAGGTTTCTTTAGCAGGATATGACAAGATATTTCTTCTAGTAAACAGCAGTTCAGGAATATGGCAGGGCTGAGGGTGATGCTGAATGTCGCCTTTGCTTGGCCCAGTTTACCTCTACGCTACTATATAGAGAACACACCGGAAAGCGGTGTTAACCCATAAGAACGTCTGGCTCATATTCAAACCTGTGAAGCAGGTGTTGAAAGTTACCCTTAGATTGCAGTTGTTTTGGTTTTATTGCTACATCATATACGCTCTGCTGCTTCTTATCATTGTAGTGACACCTGTGTCTTGCACCATAAATCCTGCACGGTAGCATTGAGGGGGCCATGTGTTTATATGGCGGCAAGTTGTCGTAGAGCCTCGCCGGGTCTCCCTGTCTGCGAATCGGGTGTCTCTGTGTGCCTTGTTTGCTTTTGTGACAGGATATTAAGTTTTAACCATCGCCAGGATTAGTCGGAGAAGGGGCCACCGTGTCCTGTGATGGATAACAGCTCGCCTGTGTTTTTGTTCATGCAGCAAGCACTTTGTGTTTTAGGAGGAATGGAAACTGTTATGGGGATTATGCTGTGGAGACTGGGAGAAGGTGTAAAATGACCAGCTAAGCTCATCTGTGGCTTCATTTGCCCAGAACTTTCCGTCGTGACGTTCTAAATTGTTTTGGTGTCTCTCACAAGTGGCAACCCCTCGTTTCGTTGAACTGTCATTTACAAATTGTACAGTTCTTGGACGTAATAAAAAAAGGTTGGCAGTGGAAGGTGGGGCAAAGGCTGAGAGAAAGAAAATGTGCTGTGTTTCTTTTCGGCGTCTTCCGCGAAGAGTGCGCAACAGCACGTTTGTTTTTGCAGAAATTCTAATGGAAATTGGAAAATATGTTAGGCTAATGATTAGCTGGAGTGCAGAAGTGCCTAAATGGGCACCCGCTTACCATTCATTCCATCGGTGCCTGGCAGATCACATGAAAAAGGAGGAATAAAAGAAAGCAAACAGAAAATATTTACTCAGCCGTGACAGTAAAGAGCTGCGCATGAGAGCAATTAGGCTCCGCTTTTGCATGTTGCATCGATTACCGTTTAATTGGTGCTTAACAGTTTTCTTGGAAGTGCACAGCCCTCATTGTAAATGTAGAGTTGGGTTTCCATAGGTTTTTTTTTAATATTTCACCATCCATCCATCTTCTGAAACTACTTGTCCTATTCAGGGTTGTGGGGGGTCCGGAGCCAGTCGTGGAAGCTATGGGCGCAAGGCGGGGAACAACCCAGGATGGGGTGCCAATCTATCGCAGGGCACACTCACAAACCAGTCACGCACACATGCAAACCTACAGGCAATTTAGCAACTCCAGTTAACCACGGCATGTTTGTGACTGTGGGGGGAAACCAGAATACTGAGAGGAAACCCCATGACGACACGGGGGGAACATACAAACTCCACACAACATACGTGGCGATGTAAATATCGATTATAATTAATCAGTATTACAACATTATCTTGTATGGAAGAATTACATTATTTGCCTTCTTCTGAATACAGTTTCAGAAGAATATGTCCATATTAGGGGAGAGTTTGATTAGACAGAAATCAAAATCTCCTGGGGGGTGGGGGGATGACGTAGAGAGGATTGAACCATCAGCTCTGTTTCCGCTGCAGTATTGTTGGTCTAGATCTACCTCTCAAGGAGGATAATGTCTAAGGGGAACTGTAAATCCAAGGGTGGGGGAGCATCCTTTCTAATTTCTGGGGGCCACGACCAAAAATTCAGCGCAGAGGCCAAGTGGGACGTTGGCGTCCTTCTTGCCGAGTTTCACCTTTAGCTGAAAAACTCACATTGGCCCCACAAGGCTGTAACTTACCCAGCCTGTAGAATGGAGAGCTTCTGAGGTTTCGTTCAGAATAGCAGCTCTGTGATGGAGTGAGAAAGAGGAAATTAATATTCAAGATTCATGGGTGTGCGGACAGCACCGGCGTGCGTGCGTGTGTGCGTGTGGTGAGGTTTCCATAGAAAGGCAGCACTTAGGCCTTGATGGTTTTACGTTATGTAAACAACAGACATGTAATTCATTTATTCTGCACTGATTCCCAGTGACCTGGAAGCCAGTAAGAGGAAATGAGAAGAGCAGAGCTGCTTTTGCCCCTGATTAAACAGAAAAAGCCCCGAAAAAAACACATTTTCATTCCACGCAGCTTATTCGTGTTCGCAGTGGGTTAGAGAGGCCCGTGGGAGGCCTTGTGCCACACGCATACGCCGTCTGTAATGACGCAAGATGCCGAGCATCTTCCCTTATGCGACGCTGCTTTGTTGTCTGCATGCGGTCTGTCGGGGTGCGTGGGGCACCAGATCTAGCTCGTGCTTTTAGGAGTTTGACTTTAACACCCGGGTCAAAATTGTTTGAGGAAACTCACGTCACCATTCAGGGATTTATCTGGAAATTTTCCCTTATGCATGTGTAACAGAGCGAGGCGCGTTTCACGTCGGGGTTACACAGGCCTGCATTCATATCCGTCTGAATCGTAGAGGTGGGCTGGAAAATCGGGCTAATCGGCAAAGTGTTGGAATTGCATTGATCGTGTGAGCAGCACGATTCCAGCTCATTCCCCTTTCATTGGCACTGGTTGGGCAATTCATTCTCATTGTGAAGCTCAAAGTGGTCACTGCCCCATCAGAGAGATATCTGAAAAGGACTGTGCTCAGCTCATGCCACGACACAGTAACTCTGCTCGAAGGAGTCGCACAGATTAAATTACTAACCCAACACGGTTCAGTTTGGGTCAAGTCGGCACTCCTGTAGGGCAGTGTAATACTCTGCCGGCGTTCACAAACTAGTTATCCTGAGTTCTGGTTCACGGAGCAGAAAATCCGATTGTTATTGATATTTTCTGGGATCCTGTTACAGCCTGGAAAGTTGTCAAGAATTTCGGACGCGAGCGGCGGCTCCTGCCCCTGAAAATGCCTCTGCGTTTACATGGCGGACCGGCGGGCTGACGTTCAGCGCTCCGGTCTCTCTGTCACTCTGACGGCGCCTTGTAACATTTGGGGTGTCACGCCCGGGCCACTGAAGCCAGTGAATGTGTGTTTTCTCCTTCTTCTGTATTGTGTTCATTTGTGGGTTTTGTGTTCACTGCGCTGTGGGCTGAGCAGGAAATCACGTTACATCACCACCCAGGTGGTCAGGCACAGTGGATGAATGAGGTAACAATACAGATTAGGAGTTTTAACCCCTAGAATTGAAAAAGTAAACCTTGCTTGTGTGTGATGTCATTTGGTTTCTGGTTTTCCGTTTTCCAGGTCATCGTCTCTCCGTGTCTGGAAGGTGTTTTTTTTTTATGGCTTAAGTTCATGTGAATAAACCATAACGGCAGACATTTCCAGAGACCAGCCAAGCGTCACATAAAACAGTCGCTCATTGTCTGCTATCAGGTAGAAAGGTGCCGAGCTTTAACTTGATTGTTTGGTTAAGTAGGATTACAGTATTTAATAGGGAAAGAAATACTTTTACACAGGGCATATTTGGATAATTGTACTGTAAAACCATAATACAAATTACAGGACATTGTAACCATGGTGTGATTCTGTTTTAATATTATTATTGCGAGGCCTCAGTGACTAGCTTGCATCATCCACTGTGCTGTCATTTCAACGTGCAGACATCTGCTTTTAATTTCGACGAAGAGGGAAAAAAGAATGACTCTGGTGTTTTCTCACCAAAGGGGCCATCCTCGCACACTCAGAGACTCTGCTGCAATCTGCACGTGGTGTCAGATTTTAATACGGGATTTGGCTCGGGGGCCTAAGGGGACTTCAGCCATTCACAAATTCCTCCGGTCAGCAGAAAGAAAAAAAAAAAAAAAAACACGGTGCTTTGGAACCATCTGGGAGCGGACAGGAAAAGTGTTTTATGTGGTAATATCTCAGTAGATATTGTTTGGATGGAACCTTGCCCCTGTGTGCTGTCATTTCCTGAGCCGAGGCAAAGGCTTATGGGTAAGCGATATACCAGTCGCTGCACCGCAAATACACACACATTACTAATTAGACTGGAATGCTTGCACCAAAGCGGCCCTGCAAGAGCGTCCCAGGAAATTAAAAGTATGAAAAAAGCTTTAATTTAAAAGCCATTTTCCATGATTTTCATGATTTAATTTTAAGTACATTAAAAAAAGTTGCTCTATTTTTCTCCTGAGTTCCCCGGTCTTGAGTCCTTGTGTAACATTATGGTTTGTACCCTGTTTGTGCATCTGCCACATGTACATTTGGGCTCAGTTCAGAACCCCATGAATCTCTGGAACCTGCGACCTTCTGGTTTCGCCATTTTTATCCATGCCTCCCATGCCTTTCATTAAAGTGTTATTTGTAAGGTTGTCTTAATTCAGATTCATATAACTGGATTGTACCATAACAGCTGGCAAATAAAAGGCAGCTAAATGTTCCTAAAGACATGTATAAACACGCTGTCTAGCGTGGCAAAGGTTTGGCATGCTAATCTTTATTTGACAATGGAGACTGATAACAGGGAGAGATAATCACGTTTCCGCAGAAGCAGCTCTCACCGTAAATCCTCCATCACATGCAGAGAATGACCATGGAATCGAAGCGGAACCTGTTTTTACCCGCCTGCATTGAACGGGGACTGAAAATCTTTCTCTAAGGAAACATTTCTATAGCAAGTATATTGTCCGCATTCTCATAGGAGGTGTGACTGATTTGACAAAAGCTCGATCTCCTCGTTAATGGGTGAAACATCGGTCTGGGGGGAGGGGGATTCAGGGCATTGGAGAGTAGGTGTTAAATTCACTGGATCACCCGTCACACTTTTGTTCAGGTTGCCGGTTCTGGAACAGCAGAGTCAGCATCTGTGACAGGACGGCCAAACTTGGCACATGGAGCACATGGAGTTCGGGGGTGGATCGATGAGCCCCTTGTGGTGTTCGGATGCTGGAACAATGCAGTCCACGTGTGTTTTTTTCTTCTACCTTGGCCCATGTTCTCGTCAATAGACCAGCATCTTCTTGGGTTATATATGGGGTCCCTCAGTTGCTTAGTCTCTTTGAAACTAACTAACTAATTAAATAATCTATCTATCATCTGTCTGTCGTTTTCTCCAAAGTTAAATATATTTTTGAGGAAGCAAGGTCAGACAGTCCCTGGACTGGGGGGGAATGGGCTTTGCTCAAGCACACTACAATGAGCTCATGCTGCCAACCTCAGGATTTAAACCAGCGACCTACTGATCACAGGCACGGCGTCCAAACCTGCTGTGGCTTGCAAACATATCAATTCCTTTCCCTACTTTTGATGGAATTTTATAAAATCCCTTCCCAGTTCCAAAACTGTCACGTACCACTGTGTATATAAAACAAGATGAGCGGTGCCCTTTTGGGTCAATACTTTCATCCAATAAAATGTAACCCCCCTAATTTTCTTTAATTCGCAAGATAAATCTCTGCTGATTGCCTCCACTTAGTGAATAACCATTCTGAAATTCGCTCTGGCTGTGGGGACAAAAGAACAGCTGTATAGTTCATTGTTTGAAAAGCTTCGCCCCAAAGAAGGCTTGCTTTGTTGAGCATTTTTTTCAGTTCTGCAGGTTGCTTTCCTTTGTGTCGAATTGTTGGATAGAAGATTGTCAAAATAAGTTGTTCTGGAAGGAGTAGCAAAATGTTGTAGCTGTGTTTGTGGTGACACATTTCTGGCATGCTTTGTGGATTAATGTTAACTGAGGTCATATTCCTTGAAGATCACTCTGCTCTTGGAATCTGCACTTTAGCTTTTCTCTACCTAATGTAATGAACATGCATGCCTGTGTCTAGCTTTTTAAAATTTGTCAGAAAGATTTGAAAAGGAGTCCTTGAATTACATAAAACACATCCAAATGCATAAAATAACCATTTCTGTCTTTGCTGCTTGCGACGGCCGATTTTCTGCGCTTCTTTTGCTCGTCATGATGTAATCTTTCTGGAAACTCAGGCAAAACAGAACTTCACAAGGGCCCACATTAGCAGACGGAGGCTTTTGAAGTTAAACGCAGGAAGCGACGGCCTGCTTTCTTGCAGTTTTCTTTCCTTCAGGGCTCTGACAGTTTAATTATGTCTGTAATTGGGATAATTGTCCTGTAATGTAGGTTTTTTTTTTGGAGCTGCCTGACTGCTTCACCTTTAAAGTTTCACCGGAATTGTATGTGCAACAAGGGATGGTTTATTGTGCTTAAGTATGAGAGCGCAGGCTGCGGGTTTCAGGATGTTAGTAAAGCAAAATGGTTTTAGGTTCTTTTGCATGAGGCCTAAGTGACAGTGAGAAAGGACCCCCCCCCCCCTCCTCTCCTCCCATGTGCCCCTGGTGCCTGGGCTTTCGTGTTGGGGAAGGCCAAGAGTGATGGATGGAAATAAACATTACAGCATCTGATTACGTAGGGCTTCCTGTTTGGTGTCGCCCAAGTTGTCCCATGCATTGAGACTGGGGGAGGGGGGGGGGGTGTTCCCAGGACGGAAGTTCATGACTCCGATAAAAAAAAAGAAGTAGAAGAAAGAAGAAAGGCGTCCCTGGGGCGTGACTCTGTGGGCTGCTGGGGTTCAGCTCGCAGACTCGGGAGTTCAGCCTTGATGTTGCCGCCATGTTGAGGGGCGGCGGAGTCGGCTCGGGCCGGAAACGCCAAACTCCGTTTCCCCATCTTTTAGGATTTCTGACTTCAGTCCTAAAAGGTTACCTGTTCTCACTGGCTGTCCGAGTTGACGGTCGAACCAGCGACGGGAAGGAAATCTGCAGGTTTACAAGTTACACGGGAAAAAAAGGAAACGCTTCCTCAAACGGCAGTTTCACTAACGTTTTCACCTTGCCCGGTTCTCCCTGGGATATTCTAGCTGGTTCTGAGTTCTGGTTCTGTGTCGAAGGCATGCTGGACTTCATCCCCCCGCCCCCCCCTTTGCCATGGGGGGAGGTCTCACAGCTGCATTCACAGTTAGGGGTTCCACGCTGGCAGGGACTTAAACTGCCCCGGAGTGGAATGAAAATGATTTGTGTCCCTTGCCGTGTGTCCCGTGCCAAGTTTACCATGTATGCTGCAGAGCAATGACCCTCGACAGCCTTTGTAATCACACCCGCTCCCCTGTTTTTAATACGACTCACTACACTTAAAATCTGTTGAGATTTGAGGGTTTTACAGAACCAGGATGTTGAAGCTGTTAGTAATCTTTAGATGTGCATATACATGCGCACCCTCTAATCCTTCCAGGATGCGTGCTGTTCTCTCTGCTAAGCACATCAATATCCTGCATTAAAATGCTCTTAATTTCAGGGCAGTACTGTTCCATGTAAGGGGTGGGTGTTTTTTTTGTTTTTTTTTTGTGCTGGAATGTTAATAGCTTTAATGCACGTTATGTTTTTAAATATTAAAACGTAAGCCGGGATTTTTCAAGGGCACTTTTTAATGCTCGAGCTCCCAGCTATTCTTCCACAGGTTTACGTAGATGGTTGTGGTCAAAGCGTTGTGTTGCTATGGTAACTATGGTAACTGCATGGCAGGAGCCTGGAGAATGCCGTGATCTGGTGGGTGGCTGGAGAGCGGGACCTCTGGCCCCAGATGCTGAACAGCAGCGGCGATCCTGTCGGAAAGCGAGGAGTGTCAGTGAGCAGTGTGTCTGTGTGTCAGGCTTGTTAGCGCTCGTGCTAATGTGAGACTGCCTGCAATTTCCCACGGATTCTGTGTCCGTCTACCTAACCCCCCCCCCCACACACACACACACACACACACCACCCGCGCGTGATGTGTCATTGGAGTACCGAAAGTGAGTCAGAAATCTGAAATCTAACAGCGTGGTGACATTTTGGTGGGGGGTGGGGGGAGCTGGATTCGTGCTGTCTGAGCACGGGCGTTCCTTTGGGGCGGGGGCTTTACGACAGTGAGGAAGTGAGACCCAAAGAAGCTCTGGAATCACTTCCTGCTTGGCTTGCATTCGCTCGCACCCGACCCGGAGCCGCTGGCTGTGCCGCCGGTCTGCGCGCGCCACACGTCTGAAAGTCATTTGAGATTTAACCGCACTCCAGTTGAGCTGCCCGTCTAATTTCTCCCATCTGCACCAGCAATTTCAATGCAGCCGGTCGCGGGGCTGCGGAGCCGCTGTTTCGGGACGGGGGAGGGATTAGGGGGGTGAGGCTTGACGAGGGGGTTTTTGATGGTGGCTGGAAGAGTCCCTGGCGAGACAGGGTCACCTGGGTCTAGCCTGCGGATGCCCCCCTCCATCCCGAACCGCTGTGGCTCAGCGGTGCTGAACCCTCGTTCCACCATTTTGGTCGACGTAATGAACAGACAGGAGGCAGGGTAATCAAACAGAGCTGCATCTGATGCAGGACGAGAAGGGAACATGTTTCACTTTTCAATACTGGGGGAAATGTGTCTTTCAGCTGGACTTGAGCTGGTGCTCAGATGGGACCCAGATGAAGAGCTGTGCTCTCTGGTCAGGTCCTATGGTAATTAGGAGTACTAACGGTGGCGGCGGAGGGGCCCCCGGGCGACTTGTGGAGCAGGCGTAACGAGGTGCGAGGCCGTTTTAACGAAGGCCAGCCCGCTTTGAACCCAAGACAAATCCTGTGATCAAAGTTTTTCAGAAGAGCGAAAAAACAAAACCAGAAGGGGGGAGGCTTCATCAACCTCAGGCCTGGCCCTTTGTTTGTTTATTTGTTTGTTCATTCTGTCTGAAACGTGATTTTTGTATGCCGTGTGAAGGCACACCAAGCTTCTGGCGCAAAGGGGTTCGTTCATGCCGGAAAGAAGAAGCCATGTGCTGTAATATAGGAGAGACCTGTTTTGACTGAGGCTGACCACACTGGATCTCCGGTCTCTCTCAGTGGCGTTACAGTGCAGACACATTGTTGCGTCTGCCCAGGGCGAGCTTTCCCGATCGCCTCCCTGATCTCTTTTTTCCACCACCTATTTGAGACGGGTACCCTCATGTAGTAGACTGGATGCCACGCTCAGGCCAACAAAGGGTACCCTACCCCAATCCCCTCACCAGGAGTTTAAGCGATGACGCTCAATACTTGATCCTTGTAGGATGTGCGATACATGTACTGTACACCGGGCCACTTTCCTAATTGGACAGCCTCTCAGCCACCTGGCAATCGATTTTCACGGGTCATCTGAGGTTCTGTTGCGGTCGAACTTTAGTTTTAATCGAACCGGTGGACAAGACATGGGGGGGAGGGTGTGGGGGCTGGTGGACCGGTTAGCTGGTGGAATAGAGTGTCATGGAAACGGGTGATGTCATTTATTTAAACATCGGAGATGTTTCACAACATCTTAATGTTGCTCTTATTTGTAGCAGGTTCGCCCGCATAGGGCTTATATCTGCCTTGTTGGTCTAATAGATATGTGATATGTGTTTTTAGCTCATTGATTGAGGATTCGGGTACTGGCTATTTAATTTATTTGGTTCCGGCCATTGAGTATCAGAGATGTGCTGCTTTTGTAGTTCATGGTCGAACTTGTCCTTGACTGGAGAGTGTATATAGAGACCTGTGGTCATGTCTTGAAGGTACCCTATACATTCCCTCAGTATCCATGATGCTGGCTCTGCCCTGATTCTGATGCGGCCCACCTGTCACGCTCATGCAATGGATATTGATTGTTGTCTCCTATCAACACATCTGGGAAACAGTGGGGGCCGCGTTCTTACCTGCAGTGTCATGACTCTGCCAGGGGTCGTGAGAGGGGTAGTCAGTCGCAAGCTAGCTACCTCCTTTCCTCCTTCCTCCATCTGTTGCATCGTGTCTTGGTTCCTGTCAATCAACATGGCTTTTTTCGGGGCATCTGCTGCATCAACAGATGGAGTGGGAATGTGCTGAAAAGCCGTGATTTCCTGCTATTATGTTAATTCACACAATCAGAACCCCACGCACATTGCCCTCCCTCTGGCTCTTTATCAGCACACCCCGTGAGGGTTCATGTACATTCTCTTCAGGCCCAGTCGCTTCTCGTTAGGGAAGATTTGACTCTATTGGCTGTTGGATCGACCCAAATGGTGGAGTCCCCTTGTGCTCCCTGCTCACTCGGAAGGATCAGTGGACACCCCCGACTTTATCTGTTGGGAAGGGGATGGAAGAAGATCTTCCGAAGTGTATTCATGTCTTGTAAGCCGAAAGGGTATCAGGGGTAACATAGGAGGGCCCAGTGTAGAAACACGATTGTGTTAGTTGTGGAACAGCATCCTTCAGTTGGATGGTCATGTTACCTGCCAGTCGAACCTCACGGCCTTCTTTCTGAGGGCTCGGAAGGCGAAACGTTTCCTCCAGTATACCGTGGAGCTGCCCCAGAATGTGGCAGCCTGGTGTACCCTGCTCACCGCTGGCCAGCGCGCTCGCCCCCAAGGCTGCCTGACGCGCACAGGCGTAAGCGTGTTACGGACGCTCATGTTTAACGTGAATTCTGAGAAGGGAACCTCCATGGAAGCAGCCTAGGACCTGTACTGTCTTTACACCAACAATTTTTTGCAGAAACTATTTTTTTTGGTGGCACAGGGAGAAGAATTTTGAGGAGAAAAATCGCTACCTAGTCACTGACAGGCTAAAATCCTCTTCAAAAGACTTTCTTCTTAATTTCTTTCTTATTGTTTCGATGTGTATATTATGTATTGGATCAAAAGCACCTGTGGGTATCCCAGTGCATTATGGTTAAAAATCAGTTTCTGCTTACCCTTATGGAAAATGTGCTGTGTGTCTGGCAAACGGGTAAAAGTGGAGCAAAAGTGGATCTGGTGTGAAATGCAAGCTATGCAAGTAATGATGTGTAATTAGGGTGCTGGGAGCCTATTGCTCCAGCTGTGAGCATGTTTAGCTTGCCCCCCCCAGGAAACTCGCAAACAGGGTTTGTGTGTGTGTGTGTTTGTTTGGGGGATGTTTTACATGATATGACACGGCACAGTAGTGAAGTCTGTTTCTTCGTGAGGTCACTTTTGCTGTCATTTTGAACCGTCCTGGTAGGGTGAAAGATGTCAAAATGACACGGTGACTTCCTTGTTGTGGTCACATCACCATTAGAATACCCAGAATACCGTTCCCCGCATTCCATGCATAGAAAAATCCCATGTAGTACCAGCATCTCTTTGAAGCAGCACAAGTCCACTCAGCCTCCTTAGTGTCCTAATAACTCTGCCATCAGAACTGAACTAGCTCAGAGTGTGAATTAATGACTGCATGGAGCAGAGCACGTTCTGTTCCAGCCCCCATTTAAAAAAACATGAAATGCGCTGTTGTTTTCATGGTTTTCCCTTTTGAAAGCTGTCATGTGTGTGCTTTTTTCCCCTCCAAAATGATATAACTAACTCGCATGGAAAATGCTTTTTTTTGTGACAGAAACACTGGATGGCCTTGTGCTTTCTAACAAACAAACACTCCCTTTGTCGCTGGCCAACACGACTCGTGCACCGTAGCTGAGAGGATTAGCTTAAGGGAGCCTGCATTTCCCCAGACTTCCATCTAAGGTCGCCTTCATTGTTGGTGTCTTTTTTTTTTCAAAGACATGTGCATGCGCATGTTATGCAAGGATAAGTCATTTCTGTGTTGTTAAATGGTAAAGTTCAGGGTAAAATCTGCTGTTCAGTTTTGTAGTATGTCAGTACTGCTGGTAATTCTGTTGTATGTTAATGATTTAATAGAGGTTAAGTACTGTAGCACCAGGTTACAGATGGCAAATCTGTGCTTTTATATTAACGGTGCATAATTCCCAAGAGTGCTTTCCGCCAGTGCAGACCTACTAGCCTGCTCTGTTTGCCCTGTGATGGTAACATTTCCAGTTATGCTGAAGGTCTTATGAGAGCAGAGAACTCATCATCTAACCTGGAGCACCCTTGTTTTCGAGATTCCAGCCCCTGTTTTTCATGGTATGTGCAAGAAGTAATGACTTGCATACATCTGTCGCCCTTCCCAAGTCCTTGTGGGCATTCAAGAGTGCTTTCCTGCTAATTTGGCGTGAGCTTGATCTCCGTATTACAGTAACAAATGCAGAAGGCCAGTAGCGCTCGCGTTGCATGCCATTTAGCTTCCATGATGGCGAAAATGCCCCAAGTGTCTTATTAGCATTTACATATATATTTTTTATGGAGTAGAATAAATGCCATAGATCAAAACAAATTTCCTAGAAATCCACATTTTCTGTCAGTTTTATGTTGATGTCTCACTAAATTGTGGAGTATGAAACTGGCAAGTGGCTTGAGAGAACCAGACTCCATGTGAAGGTGTGCTTGGTGTGTATGTTCTGAACACACGGGTAGATCAAGCTGCATTATAGTGGATTACAGCTAATAAGCAAAGAAACAGTGGGATGGCTGTCATTTTGCAGTCATTACTGCAGTGTGTGCAGTATTTAATGCTGTGTATATGTACAATACAGTTTGGTTACCTAGGTGACTTGTTCATCCAAAGCACGGTTTTCACCCATTTTTACAGCATTATCGTCAGTTAAGTTACTGGCCACATTCAAAGCCATTGTGCTGCCTGCTGCGTATTTGGTAAGAAAATTTGCCATTTTTAACACTAACAGAATCGAAAATTTGTAAAAACTCAGTTTTCACATATGATAGAAATAAAAAAATACTTCAAGGCTGCCTGTCTGGAATGTTCCTGAAGCAAGACGGGCCCTTTGTTGTCACTGCGGTGATCTGGCCATGCCG